>CAAKHD010023083.1:0-20365 GCA_901007705.1 Fistularia tabacaria
ATCGCGGCCCTGCGGCTGGGACGGCCCCTACGACAGCGCCTCGCCTTCCCGCGCTCCAGGTGAATAAGCGTCACGCGGGAGGCGTGTGACGGAAACGGCAGGACGGAGGAGAAGGGTTGCGGGGGGGGGGGTGGAGGCGTGAACGGGGCTCGAGTCCAGCACCTATCACCGAATTCCCTGCAGGACGGCCGGGGATTTGAGCTCCGCGGTAAAGTTCCACACCTGGGTAGAAATTCAGGCGTGTGCTTGTGAAAAGCTGGAGGGGGGGGGGGGGTGAAGAGGAGGCCTCGGGTGGACCGAAGGCCGGGGGGGGGTGGAGGACCCTGGGTGTGGTCAGGTGGAACAACCTCTCGTTTCTGAGCCGCCGGAGACGAACTCGTGCGGAATAAAAACCTGGCCGTGCCTCTGGCACATCTCGCCTCCGCTTAAATGCCAAACCCAGTGACAAAGCCGGGGTTTCACCTTCTCGGCGCTGAGGTGCAACGAGTAGGACTCGGGGGAAAGTGCTCGATGAGTGAAAATATTTCTGCCCCGAAAGCCGCAGCTGCGCAAAAAACTGCAGAGTATTTTACTCGCAATCCAGGCCAGTGAGGTGCAGGAGGTCGACGATCGTCCTCGGAACCTCGTTGAGCAGGACGCCGAACACCTCACTGCTCCCCTGGCGCCGCTAGACGGCGGCCGACTGCTCGCGGTTCCTCCACGACGGGTTCAATGCAGAGAAAGAATTTCCCCACGGGGATTAATAAACATACATTATCATTATCATTGTTATTGATGGCCGGTATTTGAGACATTTTCTGGGAGCAGAGCTGCGCGGGATCACGGGTGACGGGTCGGCGCGAGACCCGGGGGATAAGTGTTGCCTTCGGGGGCATTGGGAAAGATGAGCTGCTCTTAGGAAGCAACGTACGTCCCGTTCTGATCTGATCGTGAAATGCTCATAAACTGTGAGTTTAATCAACATAAGCTCCGACCGACTCTGGCTTCTAAGGCGGCGCTTCCTTACGTAACCGCATTTTCGCTCTTATCTTCCCCTGGTTGGAGTGTTTGGCAGCCTGCGTCCCCGGAGGGTGTGTCGTGTCTTATCTCATGACAGACCCTCCCTACCTGTTTGACGGGCCCGGCCACTCCTGCTATTCAGAGCCGGAGGGCGCCGGGGGCCGGCTGGGGGCGGGCCCTGCACTGAAAGTGAGAGGACAGGTTGATGCGGCGAGGATCCTCCCCCCCCTCGCCGACGCCGACGCCATAAAAGAAGGCAGGATTTCCTCCCAGACACTCAGAGGGACTCAGCTCTCCTTTGCAGATCTTCAATCGCCTACTCAGGGTCGACAGCCTCTACCACTGCAACATGTCTCTCAGGTCATACAAGTCATACTCCGTCTCTGGCGGCAGCTCCGGAGGCAGCATGAGGAGGTCCATTGTTGGACCAGTAAGCAGCTACAATACCTACTCCAAGAGCAGGACCGTCCAGGGTCTGGGCAGTGGTATTGGTATGGGCGGTAGCTTTAGCATGTCATCGGCTGGCGGCGGCGCGGGCGGTTTCGGCGCCACCAGCGGCTTCGGCTTCGGCGCCGGCG
Organism: Fistularia tabacaria; assembly: GCA_901007705.1. Lineage (NCBI taxonomy): Eukaryota > Metazoa > Chordata > Actinopteri > Syngnathiformes > Fistulariidae > Fistularia > Fistularia tabacaria. Next base: position 1,578 of record CAAKHD010023083.1, read on the forward strand.
GCGGCAGCGGCTTCGGCGGCAGCATGTACGTGGCCCCGCCGATCACCGCCGTCCAAGTCAACCAGAGCCTGCTGGCCCCCCTGAACCTGGAGATCGACCCCAACATCCAGGTCGTCCGCACCCAGGAGAAGGACCAGATCAAGACCCTCAACAACCGCTTCGCCTCCTTCATCGACAAGGTTGGTCCCTTTCAAACCGTCTTCTTAGAAAAATCATCCTCAGCCCGTCAGCGGGAAAAGCAACAAGTGGGTGGGCAGTCCGACACATTCCTGTGACGTGGCCGAGAACACACACCCGCTTTACGGCCGCAGAGTCCAAGGGCTGGCCTTTCGCACTTGTCAAGCTGTTGCAGAATTCAGGACAGCCGTGAAACAAGGGTTTTTCCCGAAAAGTCATGAAGTGACCTTGTGCTTGCTTTGTCTGCGGCGCTCCTGTTTTCCTGGCAAACAGCTCAAATGACTCATCCCATCATTCCACCCGACCACACGGCTTGTTTTTTTATTATCAGGAAGGGGGGGACAAAAAAAAGAAAAGAAAAGTAGAATGTGAGATACGGGGCTGGAGATACGCCTCTAAAACCGGCTCTGCAAAGCAAAGATGGGAGTTGACGGGCGAGGTTTGTTAGCAGAGGGCGTGGCTATTCAGATCCCCCCCCCCACGCAGTCATGTGAAGAAGGTTGGAACTTCATGACCTTCAAAGAGAAGACATTTAGCTTGTTTCACACACGCCTGGCGACTAAACAGGTCCAGAGAGCTCGTGTTAGAAAGAAAGATGCCTGACGGTGTGAGGTGTTGTGTCCTCCCAGGTCCGCTTCCTGGAGCAGCAGAACAAAATGCTGGAGACCAAATGGAGCCTCCTTCAGGACCAGACCACCACCCGCTCCAACATCGACGCCATGTTCGAGGCCTACATCGCCAACCTGCGCAAACAGCTCGACGGGCTCGGCAACGAGAAGCTCAAGCTGGAGGCGGAGCTGAGGAACATGCAGGGCCAGGTTGAGGACTTCAAGAGAAAGTGCGTGGCGAAAGGACGGCGCTGGTTGCGATTCCGAAACGGAGCCGATGCTTAACCGTCCACACATGTCTGTGCAGGTACGAGGACGAGATCAACAAGCGCGCGGCTGCCGAGAACGAGTTTGTGCTCCTGAAGAAGGTGAGCCAAAGTGGAAACGGCCGGCTGACATTTCCCCCCGGGTCGGTTTCGCTTCGCCGCTGTGACGCTCGTCTCCATTGTCTCCTCAGGACGTGGACGCCGCCTACATGAACAAGGTGGAGCTCGAGGCGAAGGTCGACACTCTTCAGGATGAAATCAACTTCCTCAGGGCCGTCTACGAGGCCGTACGTACCGCCCGATCTCTCCTGAAAGCCCGGCGAGCTTCGGCCGGAGGACCGAGGAGCTCACTCTTCTGACTCCGCAGGAGCTCCGTGAGCTGCAGTCCCAGATCAAGGACACCTCCGTCGTGGTGGAGATGGACAACAGCCGCAACCTCGACATGGACGCCATCGTGGCTGAAGTGCGCGCTCAGTACGAGGACATCGCCAACCGCAGCAAGGCCGACGCCGAGAGCTGGTACAAACAGAAGGTGAGCGAAGGGCCGCGGTTTGGCGCCCGATTACCGCCCGCGCCGGCCTCTCCCATCACCTGACGCGCCACGTTTTTTCGCGGCAGTACGAGGAGATGCAGACGTCCGCCGGACAGTACGGCGACGACCTCCGCACGACCAAGGCCGAGATCGCCGAGCTGAACCGCATGATCGCCCGCCTCCAGAACGAGATCGAGGCCGTCAAGGGACAGGTAACCGGACCGCCTCCTCCCCGGATCACAGATCACCGCCGATCCGTTCCCGTCCGCGACGAGTTCAACGTCCTTCTCCGCAGAGAGCCGGTCTTGAGGCGCAGATCGCCGAGGCCGAGGAGCGCGGCGAGCTGGCGGTGAAGGACGCCAGAGTGCGCATCAGGGACCTGGAAGACGCTCTCCAGAGAGCCAAGCAGGACATGGCCCGCCAGGTGCGCGAGTACCAGGAGCTGATGAACGTCAAGCTGGCCCTGGACATCGAGATCGCCACCTACAGGAAACTCCTGGAGGGAGAGGAGAGCAGGTGGGATGGACTTCTGAACTCGTCAAACATTGCGAGATAGTTCTCCGCTGCCTTGACGGACCACTGATCGCACGTTGTTTCCACGTTAGACTGGCCAGCGGAGGAGGCAGCGCCACCATCCATGTGCAGCAGAGCTCAGGCGGAGGTAAGCTTCTCGCTTCTTCCCGCTGACAGAACCGCAATGTCGCCGGCCGACGGACGGACGAACGCTAACCATCCTGCCGCGCTCGCTCCGCCCCCAGGATTCTCCGGCAGCAGCTCCAGCGGCGGCGCCAGCTACGGCTTCGGAGGCGGCAGCCTGGCCGGAGGCTACGGCGGCGCGGTCACCAAGACCAGCACGATCTCCACGTCCTCCTCCAGGAGACTGCTTTAAGAAGGAGAGCAGTCCCTCTTCCGGCGCCCTGCAGAAACTCCTGAATGTGACCCGAACCTCCGTGCTCTGTATTTGGTGCTACGATACCTTCCCGCATCCAAAAAACATTACATAATAAACACCCCGATCAGCGAACGTATCTGCCTATGTGACACATCCACCGGTTGGGTTCCAAGAATCGACGGGAAGGTTTTCCTCCTGCGGGTCATTCAAGAGTTTCTGAAGGCGCCCCCCCCCACACACACACACACCAACGTCCCTGAAAACAAACAAAAATTAAAGTCAACAACAAGGCGAGAGCGTGACGCGACGGAGCGTCACGGCGACCGGGCGGAAGAAGCAACATGTTTACAATGACGGTGCTGTTGAGTCGCTGCCCGGTCGGTCCGGCAAAGTACCTGTGCTTGAAGCTCCCTTGCCTTGCTGTGACCCAATGTGTCGACCCCGGATTTTTTTGAAAAGGTTCTGCTGGAAACGCAAAGCCTGAATAAAGTAAATCTGAGAAAAAAAAAAAAAAAAAAGTTGACCTCCCTGTTTTTTTTCTTTGCGATGTCATCAGCCATCGGCCGATTCGGTTAAAACAAAAGAAGAAGAAAGGATCTCCCGGAGCAGGATCAGCACCTCCGGATCCCGGACCGAGGACACGGGTGTGGGGAGGAGGTCCTGCTCCCAGCGGAGAAGGTCGGGTATCTTGGGGTCTTGTTCACGAGCGAGTGCGGGATGGAACAGGACGGATCGGTGCGGCGTCAGCGGTGATTCTGACTCTGTCCTGGTGAAGGCAAAGCTGAGCCAAACAGGCGAAGCTCTCAATTTACAAGTGGATCTTCGTTCCTCCCCTCACCAGCTGTGGTTGGTGAACGAAACAACAGGGTCGTGGATCCGAGCGGCCGAGGTGGGATTTCTCCGCAGGCTTTCCGGGCTCTTCCTCGGAGATAGGGGGAGGGGCTCAGAGCAGATCCAGGTGAGGAGGCCTCGGGCAGCTGGTTAGGATGCCTTCCAGGGGAGGCGTCTGGGCTTGTCCAACCAGGAGGAGGCGCCGGGGAAGACCCGGGACACGCTGGAGGTCGGAGGGCTGGACCCGCCTCGGGATCCTCCTGGAGGAGCTGGACCCGGCGGGCGGGGAGAGGCTGCCATCGCAAACCCCATCCCGGATAGGGAGTAGACCGTGGACGGACGGACGGACGGACGGAGGAAATGTCCTCATGTGATTTGACCCAGGAGAATATTAGTCGGGTTCCAGTAGTATCCACTAACTTCAGGTGTTCTTCTTCTCATTGAAGAATCAAATTAAAACTGTGTTGTTGAATCTTGTTCGCAGGAGAAGCAGCTCATCACTGCTTTTCCACAAACGGGTGTTTGTTGTTTCGTGGAGCTGCAGCCGGTAGCCGAAAGCTGCGGTGCTCCGCCAAAGTCTGAGGCTTAGGACAAGATCGAGCCTGTCTGATGGAATATCCAGTCTTCCATCACCGACAAAACCCAATCAACAAGCAATCGATGGGCTCCAAAACCCCCCCCAGACACAGGAGACCTGGTACCAGCCTGTTGGGAAAAGAGTCTTTAGATGTCAGAACCAAAGTCTTAGGTTCGGGACGACGGCGAGACTGAGGAGGAGAGTTTTCGACGAGTCTTTTCAAAGCGTTCAGGTTTCAGGCCAGCATCGGAGCGGCGTCAGGAGCGAACGTGCTGGTGGAGATGCAAAGGACGTCGTGGAGATGGCTGCTGGTCTTTTTGGTTCTCATCGTGCTTTTGTTTAACGTCAAAAGAGAAAATATCCGCTCGATTCGCGATCACAGACGCTACGGGGGGTGGAGATCAAGAAGGACTTCGAGTACTTAGGATCGACTGTCCAGAGGGTGGAGGAGGAGAGGTGGAGAAACGGGTTCCTGCAGGTTGGAACGGGTGGAGAAAAGTGTCAGGGGTCCTATGAGATAGAAGAAGATCCTGCAGAAGGAAAGGAAAGGTGGAGGAGACAGCGGTGAGAGCAGAGATGATGGATGGTTTGGAGAAAAGACAGGAGGCAGAGCTGGAGGTGGCAGACATGAAGATGTGGAGGTTCTCTTTGGGAGTGACCAGGATGGAGAGGATCAGGAATGACATGGGAGATGTTTTGGAGAGAAGCTCAGAGATGGTTGGGTCATGGACAGAGGAGGGAGAGTGACGATATTGGAATATGAGGAGATGAAGACCAGAGAGAAGATGTGTGGAAGTAGTGAGAGAGGACGTGAAGAGAGGAGGATCCAGAGAACAGGGTTCAGACTTTACTGAGGCTTCGTTTGACGACGTCTCCATCGGAGAAAGGCCTGCCGTGCCATGTGACCTCATAGCTGGCCATGGTAGCATTTTATTTCTTCTGTGACCGGCAGGTTTGACCCGGTCCGGATTAGTGGCGCCGTCATGCCCGGTGCTCTTCCATCAAATCCAACAGACACGCCCCCCCCTCGACTTCTCTGAAGGGATCTTCGTTCTCGCGCCGCGCCTGAAACTCCTTTGCACTCACTTTCTCGCTCCCGTTGCTTTTTTCTCTCCCTTCTCTGATCGGGTGCAGTTTCACAGTAGCTCCCCCTGGTGTCGAAACTAGGAAGCGCAACGCGGTCAAGAAAAGGCTGGACGCGCAACCCTGATGTGTCCTTCTATCCCTGTCCAAACCATCTCAGTCGGACGTCATCTTCAGAACATCTACCACGCACTGTCCCTCTGAATGAAACCTCTCCGTCCACCTCGCTCCCGAAGGGGAACTCCCACGACCAGACACAGACGGCTCCTTTCATTCAAGCCAATGCTCTTCTATCGCTTTTCTCCAGCCAGTCCAACCTGCTTGCTCACCCTTCTTCACCCTCGTCATCCCTCTGGACTGTGAGCCAGAGAGAGATAACTTCGGACTCGGGGCTACCAGAGGACTCCTCTTCATTCGAAGGTCCAGAAATGGGAAGAACGAACCGGAGGAGCTCACGGTTCAGCCTTTCCCGGGTCAGCAGTCGGCACATTCAAAAACACAAAACCAGACCGGTAGCGTCACCGGCCCTGGGAGCCACGCCTGTGGGCTCGTGATCTCCGGGGCTTGAGGTGGACGGAGGGATGAGCCTGACCTTCGCTGTCGTCACCGCTCTGGGAGGAAGTCCCATCGTGAGCTCCGGACTGGCGCTGGGCCGGGGGGGTGTACTTGTCAAAATCGTCAGCTACATATGAAGACACCGCCGAGGAGCGAGCTGCACGCGGACGTTCTCAGGGTCAATACACACCGTATGTTTGTCAGGAGGTGTGTGAGCGTTGAAGAGATTCCAACCAGCAGCAGATGCGACCCAAGACCTGAGATGTTCATCAAGCTGCACCTTTCGGGTTCAAGGCGGGACGTTCGTGTCATTTGTACCTTTGTATCTCCTTAAAAGGGCTTATCTTGCAGTCAAGGTCGCACGGTTTTCCTCTCTCTTGATGTTTTTCTACCAGCAATACAGCTGGAAATGAAATAAAACCGTGATTTGACCTTTCCGCCGCCGCCGCCGCCGTCCTCCGCTCTCCGCCCGTGCATTCAAACGGCTCCTTGACATTTCCGCTTTGGTGCTCGACAGCGTTATTCCTCTCCTCCGCCCTGGGTGCCGGGGCGCCGCCTTTGAGCGATGGCTCTCCGAGGAAGGACGGACAGATGTGACGAGACAGATGGCCTCCGCCGGGACGGCGGCTCCAACTTCATCAGCTGCGGGGAAATGATAGATGCTCCGGGCTAATTTTAAACACCAACCGGATTCCAGTGACCAGGGGCGGTGATGGGTAAGTGGGGCAAAGCTGGAGGGCAGAAACAAGGCCTGTTCACCTGTGACGTTTTCCTCTCCGAGGTCGAACGGCGACCGGGGTCGTCGGTGACGGACCGGACGACCCCCTCTCCTGACGGCCCGCGTGTCCAGATGTCATCCGCAGCCGAGGTGTCCTTCAAAAGTACACCGAGATGCGTCACTTCATTGGAAATATTAGGCACTGGAACGCCGGGAAATGCTCGCAAGCGTGTGCTAAAACACTCAAACACAAAAGTCTCAACGTGAACTGTTATTGGTGCATAAACGCACACAAGCACACGCAAATACACACAGACACACAAAAATCACATCTGTTCATCATAAATATGCCAGGAAGTAGCGTCTTCATCACCGTCACAACCATCAACCAGGGCCTCCCACCTCTTCATATAAAATTAATAAGGATACATTTTATTCGCGGGTGCTTTTCTGAACCCAAGGTCGCCTCACACAAAGTCAAAAGAATAACAAAAATAAAAGGATGTAAGGAGTGCTGCAGCTGTTGGCGCCTCCTCGCAGCCAGAAGGTCCCCGACAGGGGGCACTTTGGGTGAACCAAATCTAAAGTTACACAAAGCGGCCACTAGGTGGAGACAAAAACACGCCTGTGCTCGCACAATGACTCAAGGATTCAAGACATTTATTATATGAATTAAATGATATTTTCATTATAATGACGGAGGAAACATCCTTCATGGCAACGAAGGACTCCCAACAGTTTCCCGGGAAACTGGCAAGACCGTGTTGAAAGAATATGTCACCCAAAAATAAAAACAGTTATCAATAATACATGCATACAAGTAAACGGGAAAACAGAATTAAAAATGCAAAAACCCTCCTGCCAGCCGCCAAGATAATGCTCTGGAAGAATATTTCAGACCTTCAGATTTTCAATAATTTCTCAATAGCATTCCCGGCTGCCATCCGGTGTGAATGCAGAGCAGTGGATGTGCGTGACTGTGCAGACAGTTGGATTTTCCACGGCGATCCGGTGAAACGGGTCGCCGTGGACTGACAGCCCTTTAAACGTCCCTGACATACAGCGGCATGAATCCAACGTCTTCTCCGGTCCGGCTCCTGGAGAGGAAACCGGAAGTCAGTGGCGACGCTGCTCACGTCAGATCACTTTCATCTGAATCTGCTTTTTTGACTTGGAACACAAGTGTTAGGCTGCTTGATGTTAAAAAAAAATGTGGCCCCCTGCAGAAATGCACTGAAAAACAGTTTATCATAATTGACTCCAATTCGACCGGTGATGAATTATAAACCCAAAATGGCTTAATTATCAACTTCCTCTGGGAAATAACGACTTCAACCTCCATCGTCTCTGGGCATCATTCATAATTCATCCTTTGTCGTTCATCACTTCGCAGCACGCGTCCAGTAAAGTATTGCTAACCTTGACGAACGGCCCTCTTTAGCATTATTTATGCCTCCACGTCCCATCGCCCCGGCAACACCTGTCATCGCATGAATTCTTGTAAGTCATTAAGGAAAAGCATTCATGAAGCACGGGGAGATTATGCTTTATTAGATGTGTAGCGTATTTCCCGGACTATAAGTGACTCCCGGGTAGAAGCTGCATCAGCCAAAAAAAATGCATCATGAAGAAGAAAAAAACATATATAAGTGGCACTGGAAGATCAGTCGCAAGTTTAGGGGAGAAATTTATTGGATAAAATCAGAGGCCGAGAACAGACATTTCAATCTGAAAGTTCTCGTCATAAGAAGAGAATAGAGAACAACAGGGTGAATAGGTGTCTGCTATGCTAACAGTTATTCAGATAACTAGAACATCGACAACGTAGCGTAACAAGTCGACCAAACTCTCCATCTGACTCCAAATCACTAAATCCATTGACTTCTTCATCCTGGGTGTCTCTTCTGAGGAGGTAGAAGACGTGCTTCCTCCTCTGCGTGGCTGTCCTCAGACTCAGCATCAGTTCCTGGCTTCCTCTAGCTTTTAGCTCGCCATTAGCTTTTTTGGTTTTCTTCATTGCGGTCGGAGCCGTCCTTCGCTTTTCTCCAGTCCCTCTCAATCTTCTCGCTCACTCCAAACTTTCCTTCTGCTGCTCCATGACTGTTTTTCAGCCGCATATTTCACTTCTTGCAGCTTGAAACCTGCAGGATATGATTTTCTTTTTGGTGGGCGTTCGCGTTCGGTCTTTCTCAGTTGAAATGTTCAGCGGTCCAGGAGGAACAGGAGTAGCAGATGCCGGCACACAAGCCTACACTGCACTCTCACGGCTGTCGGTCTGAAAACAACCGTGAAATTAGCGTATATATTTTCATATGTAAGTAGCACCTGAGTATAAGTCGCTGGTCTGGACGGAGGAGAGGCCTTCTGTTCTGAGGAAAGCTCCTTCTCTCCGTGAATGACGGAGAGGCTCCCTGAGGAGAAACGCTGATGCCGAGCGGCTGCCTTCGACCTTTCAGGCTTTTGTGTTCTGCTGAGGCGGCATCTCCAGACCGTCTGCACGTAAACACATCATTCCGTGGAGAACAATAGAGCGTTCATCTCCCGGCCGTTTCCCGGGGATTCACATCCTGCCCGTTCACACACACCAGGCAGAGCTTCCATGCAACTTGAGGGTTCGGTGTGTCGCCCGGGGACACGTGAACATTCAGACAGGAGGGGCCGGGAATCGGACCGCCGACCGTCCCATCGCGCCGACAAACGTTTCTCTCGTCTGATGAGAAAGATCAGGTGAGGTTCCTCAGAGTCAGGAACTGGTCTCTTCTGCAGCTTCTTTTCCATACGGAGGTGCTTCTGATGGAGTCCTGATCGAACCTGCTGCGCCTCCTGAGATCTCAGGGGATCTTCGTTTGATTGGTGTCTCGCATCTTTGGGCTGAAGCCCCCTTCGTCACCTCCATCATCCCCTGAGGAACATCTCCTATCCTTTACCCTTGTCGTCCGGGTGACATCCGAGATCTCGTCGTGCAGTTGATCGTGGAGCGACGACCTGCAAATATCGTCTCAGCATCTCGGAGCTTCTGCGGCTTCCCTCGACGAGAACATCCAGACGACAGCAGGAAGGATCTGCTTCCGTGCGTCTGCCGCGCCGGAGAAGCTCTTCCACGACCAGCGGCTCCCGGGTGACCCATCTGTCGCGCTGATGGAGGATCTCCCCCGGCCGGGGAGCCCGGGAGAACATCTCCGACGGCCGGGTGGACGGGTTTCATCCCGAGCAACCGTCCGTCCGTCCGTCCGGTCGGCGCGGTGAAGCTCCCACCTGAAGGGCTGTTTAAGGGAGATGGATGGCTGCTGACCTCATCAGGTAATAGATAACCCATAGCGGGTAATTGGTTTGGGTTTTTGTGCTGCCCTTCTTTCCCAAGGGGGGATTTTATGGCCAGTGTGTGTGTGTGTGTGTGTGTGCGTGTGTGTGCTGGGTTATTCCTTCATGCTCATCTGAACAAGTGACAAGTCCAGAAGGCCACGAACAGGTGTCTTCAATGACATCACCTGAGGTGGAAAGCTTTTAAAGAGGGGGGATAACAACACACACACACACACACACACACACACACACACACACACACACACACACGCACACACACACACATCTCTGGTTGGACTCCCACAGGAAGCCTTTCTGAGTGGAGTCTCCGTGTTCTCTCCGTGTCTGCATGGGTTCCTCCGGGTTCTACTTCCAGGAGGTTCCTCGACCAGTGCGATGCTGAATTGTCCGGCCGTGTGAATGACAGGGTGAATGGCTGGACGTCTCTACGTGACGTATGAATGAGTGAATGACCTTTTTGGAGCCTAACATGGTCTTACTTTTGCTAATTCCTACTTTTGTCATTTTACTGACATGGAATTAAAAAAAAAAAACCTCATCAACACACCTTATATTATTCACTTTTAACAGCGGTGGGCCGTCAGGGCCTGCAAGGCCTTCTCTGCTGGCCTAAAAAATATCTGAATCACAGATGGATTTTAATAATACTTTGTCCATGAATACTTATGAAATAATTCCAAATGTTCTGGCCGCTTCCTTTCCCAGCCGTTTCCCCGGCTGTGCCGCTCGCAGGCATGTATTTTCATATTGAAGCATTTAACCGACCGCATTTCAGCCAGTCTCTGTTTCCAGGCAGGGTCAGAGTCAAAGAAATGTGCCTGCAGGCCTGCAGAATCCCATTCTCAGGCGTTCCGGCAGAAAATAGGTGTGGATGAAACTCCTGCTTGAACCAATCAGATTTTGAGTCGTGACACCGAGGCCTTCTAGAAGGCTACGGTCACACGCCCTTTGATTGGACAGTCAGAGAGTGTACTAGCAAACTTTCAGAGCGTGGCGGCGCGGATGGACACATTTGTGCGTTTGGCCCTGAGCGGCCCTGAGTCCGCCGCTTCCGACAAGAAAAGCCAATCAAAAGTGATAGCAGAAATACGACAGGGCAGGCACGACTTTCAGCTTCGATGGCGATAGAAAAGGACTTCTCGATGGAGCCGAAGCGCACGCAAAATCTATACCAGAAGAGTCACTGGACTCCTTTCTGAGGAAAGAAAGGAGGGTGGATTTTGTGTGCAAATTTTTGGTGAGAACAACGTTTCTATTTTAATAAATAATATTGCTGTTTCATGAGGGTATTATCGTTGCTTGTTTATGTGAGTCGCTGCGGTAGAAGGAGACTTGTGCACTCGGGGTTTGTTTCTTCAGCAGCAGTATTTATTATGGCTACACGAGTTATCTCTGCAACGTAACGGCTCTTTATATTGCATTTCTGCATAATAAGATGGTTTTGCAGCCATAAAACAGTTATCGGAGGGGTGGATTGAGAAATGGAGCGCTACCGAAGGCCTCGGTGTGAATTGCACAGCCCGCCACTGACTGTTAATAACCATGAAACCATTATCACACCAATATCTACTCACCAGAACGGAGAAGCGGTGGGAGCTTGTTTTCCAGCAGCGAGACGGGACTATCCTTGGGATTGTTGGGACGACTCTGGGTATCTTCTGAAGAAAAAAATGAACCTTTTCCTTTTTGCCCAGACCCTTGCAGTGCCTCAGCGTTGGCTCCTACTCGTTTTAAAAGTGACATTTGTTTGCGGGCCCATTTGCGTGCCGACTTGAGTGGGGAAAAAAAAACACGACGGCTGTGTCAAGTTGGCAGTATTGAGACGCGGCCGGAAGTGGCTCTGTGTTTTCAAAATAAAAAAAACGGAAGTCTAATGAAAGTGTAATTTTAAGCAGCCTTTTTCTTTCTTTGCAGCATCATCTGCGCTATATAGCGTGTGAATGGTTGAATGCAGTTGTCCCTTGCTATAGCGCGGTTCACCAGCCTTGCAGTTTCGCAGATTTTTTAGTGCAATTTTGCATGCTTTTTTTTTTTTTTGCTCATTCTTGCTCATGTGTGCCATCTATGTGTAAATGTGTATGTGTATATGTGTATGTGTATATTGTGTATATTGTGTCTATGTGTAAATATATTTATGAAGGTATGGGTATGTGTGTAAAAAATGTATGTATTCGTGTGTGTGGGAATGTATGGTGACTTATGTGCATATGTGTTTAAGATAAGATAAGCCGCGGTTTGCACTGATATACGTGTGTATATATTTGCACTGATATATGTGTGTATATATCTTTCCTGATTTTTTTTTTTCTGTCATGTTGCTGCTGCAACACCCGAATTTCCCCTATGGGGATCAATAAAGTATTATCTTATCTTATCTTATCTTATCTTATCTTATCTTATCTTATCTTTTACAGCACATTGTTTTCTGCGTCCTGATTGGCTAAGGAACTGCAGACCATTGTCAATCAATCTCCTCAGTAGCGCGTCTCTTGTACAGCACAGAATGCCTTCAGCTCGACACACCGACATCTATCTTCCATCGCTGGCGGTGTGACCGAAGCGCTGTACGCTTGCAAGTTTTCTCCCCGTCGAAAACCCACGATGTCCACGAAACGTTCTGCACCGACGAAGGAGCCTGCGGTCGCAGCCAAAAGGCAGAGAAAGATGCTAACCATTGCGCACAAAGCTGGACTTGTGGACATGCTAAAGGAAGGTAGAAGTGACGCGGCTATTGGGCGCCATTAGGGAACACATGAATCTACAGTTGGTTCCATACAGAAGGAGGAAAATAACATAAGGGCGACAGCAGCGATAAGTTTGAACAAGGATGCAAAAAGGGTTGTAACTGTCCGCGACAAGACCATGGAAAGGATGGAGTCTGTCTAAGAAAAGTGAATAAAGTGTGCAGTGAGGCATTTTACAACCTTTGCAACCTTCAAACATTTATTATCATCGTGAAAAATAAAGCTGACGACCTGGCGGTTTGGCCTGTTGCGGGTTATTTGTAGAACGCAACTCCCGCCATCAACGAGGGGCCGCTGGATCTCTGCACGCGGCCCTGTGATTGACAGGGATTGGCTCCAGCGCCACCTGCAACCGTGAGCGGTTTGGATAATGAACCAGCGAATGAACTCGAATAAACCTGCAAGTCGGAACACTTGATGAGAATTGGTTTATTCAAGATTGAAGATTCACGGCGTTTTCCCGTGCAATCAAATTCCTATCTTGCTGTCCACAGGGAAGCCTGACAGGTAGCAAAAGAAATGAATAAGTGATACGCATATTATTGCAAAACTCCACAGATATGCTTGAAAACGTGCTTTCTAAACAAACCGGTGCAGGGAACAGATTTGAGCTGGAGTTCTCGAGCTTGAAACGACGCTCTGTGAGCTCGGTCGGGCCGCCGCGCCCACGACCTCGGGTTAAATCAGGCGGCGGTGCGCGGGACGGCGTGGCTGCAGCTTCCAAAGATCTCCTCTCCGCGGACGTCCGCGGGGAACACGTCGGTTTGAATAACACGAACGGAGAAAGAAGAGAGAAACCGCCGGAGGGGAAAATGATGGTGTGTCACAGGCGGGTGGGGGTTGGGGGGGGGGGGGGGGGGGGGGGGGGGGGGGCCGGGGGCGGGGGGGAGCGCGAGCAGGCCGAAGCGGGCTGCGGAGCCGGCATGCATCAGTGAGAAATAATTACCTCCGTTCGGGGAAACAGAATGAGAGGAGAGGAGGAGGATTTAACACGTGGAAAACACACACATTAACAGTCCGCCGTTCCTGCTGATCTACTGTGGGATTCACGGCGAAGACGCCGCGACATGAAACTACAAACTCGCCGCGGCTCATCTGGGGTGGCCGGCATGTCGGTTCGAGCGAGGCGGAAAAAAAATCCAGCGGGAAGCTCCTGGAGCTCCTTGAGAAATGATGGCGACCTGCCCGGTCCCGGCTCGCCCCGAACACCTGCCGGCGCTCACCTGAGGCCGACGGCGGCCGACACGCGTCCAGGCGGCCAGATGGTCCTGTTTCTCGGTGTCAGCTGCCCGCTTGGTTTCCCTGGCGTGCTTTTGGATTTCTGGGGTTTCGCATTTTACCCATTCATTTAGTAACGGGGCGGTCGGAGGACTTCGGTTTGACAACCTTCCACCCCGGTTGGATTCCACACTTCGCATGGGGCTCCTCTGGGCTCCAGAATTTGCACGAACGAGCGCTTTCCGACGATTTCCACGGCTCATACATTTGAACTGGGCTCATTTAATTTGCTCGCATCTCGCATCCGTGGGCTCTGCTTTGCAACGTTCAAATAACAAACAGGCGCAAATGGCATTTTCCATATCTGCTCGGATCTTCTCGCAGCTCCCTTTTCCAAACGCATTACGGTCTGCAATTTCCGTGTGTTTGGTCAAGCGGTGTGTCTGCGGGCCGTCGCCTCCCGTCCGCGGCGCCGCGGCGAGGCGTTGCGCTCGGCTACAAATATAGAAAATCCATTTGTTCTCCCCCGACCGGAGGCCATCCATCATGGAGAATCGTGCAGACGTTCTCGTTCCCTCTCCCTCCCTCCGTCGGGAGTTCACCTGTCACGGAGGTCTGTCTTTCAACAAATGGTGCGAAAAGAAAATTCACTTTCTTCCCACTCGTCCTGAGAGGGACGTTTTTTTTTTTTTTTTTTGCAGAGAAAAATCGAACCGGTTGGAAAATCCGGAATTCGTAAGCAGCTTTCTGCTCTTAAGCGATCAAAAAACAAGTTACCGTAATTTCCGCTACTTCCGCTAACGAGCCTCACGCCGCCGAGACATCTCGCCTTGGTCACGGTGGCTTCGTCCACACGCCCTCGTCACGGAAAACGCCCGAAGATGCGCAGCTTTCAGGTTCAAGGCGATGGACCTGGCTGTCAGAGAAGGAAACAGAGCGGCTGCACGTGAGCTCGGCCTCCGCGAATCCCCGGTGGGACGTTGGCGACGGCGGCGAGAAAAACGGACAAAAAGGCGACAGACGCTTCCGGAGGTCGAAAAGAAAGAACTCGAGAAGGTCCTTGAAGGGCAGGTGAGGCGGCCCAGGTGTTTCTGTTCGACACTTTTCTGCTGCCGTTCTCTTTCTCTGAGAGTCCCTGTTCTTTTCCACCTCTCTTCGATACATGACCGCCCTTTCTCGGCTCCTCCTCCTCTCTCTGAGACACACTCTCACCGCCATGACATCATCCCGACCTGGAGACACCTTCCTCCCGACACCGGTCTTGAAGATGGCCGCCGTTCCACATCCCAACACCTCTTCTGGAAGTCCGTACGTCTCAATGCATGTGTCGGGCGCTCATAATAACCAATAACTGGGAGTTCTGGAGGAAAAGCAGACAGAGTCGCCGTCTCTGTGTCCATCTGCTCCTCGTAGCTACCAACTAACCTCTGATACAATCGGGTTCGTCCACCATCGGGTAGGAGATCCGGACCCTGGCCTTGGACTGAGAGGACCAGGAGGACCAACCGAGGTTCATCGTTGATGAGGCGAAGAGGCTCGTCCGTCAGGACACAGGAAAAAGTGGCAAACCTTGTTAAAAAAAAAAGCATTTCCAGTATTTGTGGATGTTGCCGGTTTGTATTTGATGAAGAGGTAAAAAGAAAAGATGGTTCTGTGTTCCATCTTTCTGTGGAAATATCTCATGTTGCATCTGTGGCTTTTTGACAAATGTGGCCTACGAATGTAAACACATACATATACATCTATTTTTAGCCGGTGCGGCTTATATTCCGGTCCGGAAATTACAGAACTATTCTAATTTGAGAGCATCTCCACCTTTTCTCCTCCAGACAATTATTTCTTAGTCAATGAAACGTTCAAATGAGGAGAGTGTTGTTGACGTATTAGCTCTCATTAGCAAACGAATCCGTCTCCGCTCGAAACATTCGCCCGTTCCCTCGCGCAGCCGTTCAAGGCGCGAACCGGACCGTCGGGAACGACCTTGGGCTTCGGTGCCTTGCTCAAGGGCACCCGGGCACGCAACCCCCCCATCCGCAAACGATTAAGCTCATTAACCTCATCGAGAGCCGAGATTTCTTTCTCCGGCAAAGTAGAACAATGTGGGTAAAGCGATGGGCTCTGGGCGAACACCTGGGATTTAGCCGGCGTGCTGATGAAGAACACGTCCATTTCATGCATCGATTCCTTTTAATTAGCCGTCACGCCGACATCACCGCCGAGAGCGGCTGCGTCTGACGGGCCGCGGGAATGCAAATTGAACTCCCTGCTAAACACACGCAGGAAAGAAACTGACAATCACATTGAAACGTTGTCAATAAATACAACATACGCAAATTACGAGACGCCGTTTGACGCGGTTTTCCCAGCGAGGGGGGGATTTCATGTCAGTGAGTGATTAGGAAACGGGTGTCGCAGAGAGCAGCGCTGTGTGTTTCCGACCCGCGCTGCTCCTGCAGCTTTGCATCTCGGTGACCGGCCGCGCAACCCCCCGCCGTCCGTGAACCTCAACGAACGGCCGGCGCGGGGCCGGGATTCCCCGGCTGCACATTTTTACAGAAAATAAAAATGCATTAAAAATAGCCCCCTTTTTGGGCGCGGTGGCGCTGTGGTTAGCGCTCCGGGGACGGGGATGCGTGTGGAGTTTACGTGTTCTCCTCCGGGTTCTCCGCTTTCCCTCCGGTTGGCAGGTGACGGACGGATGGACGGATGAAAAGTAGTCCCGAGGCGGTCGAGGATCCGCGAGTTTTAATTTCCCAAAGCAACAATAATGAGACGATTCGTGTCTTGGATCGAGGTTTGGCAAACGACTTCTTGGGTGAATGAGAGGGCGGACGACGAACTGAATTCATTTATCAGTTGCGTGAAATTCCTTCTCCGCGTTGAACCCATCATGGATGAACCAAGGAAACCTTACTGTCATACCAGCACTCCTTACAGTAGGTGGTACCAAATGAGAACCCAGGTCCGGTTTGCAAGCCAGAGAAAGGCAAATAAATTAGCTCTGAAGTTAGCACTGGCAGGGCAGAAGTTAGCACTGCTGGCGCTAAATTAGCGCGTAAGAGCAAGGAGGTAGTTGCTTTTTTATCGCACCTGGTTGTTGTTGTTTTTTTTCTTTTCCTTTTTTATTGCACCTTGATGATGAAATGAGACATGAAAAATTGCAACGTATGTGAGATATTGCACCAACCACGAGCAGTTGGTTGCCATCATGGCGCCAGGGGAGCAGTTGGGGCTTCAGGTTCTTGCTCGGCGACGCTTCAATTCACGGGGAACGCTCGGTTCCAGGGACCGCAGGAGGCGGGAATGAAAGAGAGAACGGTTTCATCCTCCACAAGAGGTGTGAATGACAGGCTGAACGGTGGCTCATATGATGTGAACGACATGTGAATATAGGTGTGAACGGTCTTCTCCATACGAGAGGATGAATGGCAGCTTGTGGTCGTTCCCCGACTTCCCCGACTGCAGGATAAGCCTTGTGGATTATAAATGAATGCATGTTTTATTTATTTCAGCGTTGTGACAGACCCGCGACCTCTGCCTTCCACGCCGCCGACCCGCGCGGGCCGCAGGAATGTGCTCCTCATCGCAAGCGGGTGATTAGAGGGCTTTTTTTTTCGCGACATCTCCGAGTGGCATTCGCCGTCACGAACAGAGAAACTCATCACTTTAATGACGTCCCGCCTCTCCGCTCTTCGCATTCCGATCACATCCGTGAGTTTAAGCAAAACGCTCGCGTGCGGCGGCGGCGGCGGCGGCGGCGGCGGGGATTCATCTGTGCAGCTCCCCTTGCTTAGATTGCTTTTTTGTCCTCCCGGGGCAAAATATACGTACAATATTTTGCAACCTGTATGCATTATATCACAGAGAAAGGGAGGAAAAATACCCGTGAACACGGTGTGCACGGATATTTATCGCCATTGTGCTCTTCAGCAATTCCTCTTGTTTTCATCGGGGAGCCTCTTCGAACTGCGTGCCGCCGGTTCTCCTCTCTCCGTATGTTCTCTCGCCTCCACGTGGGAGCCAATATGAGCTAATTTATTTTTCCATGTCATTTCTGCCTCCGCCGGAGAAGTTATTTCCCTTCCCTCGCCCTGCAGATTAGGAATTCATTATCTAGATCGCTGAACTTTCACATCGGGAATTCATTGGAGTGCAGAGCCAAGACCACACTGGAAGATAAACTGCCACACTAATATAAACATTGGGTTTGAGAGGAAGCGACTGCGACCTCATCGGAACAGAAACGCTCGCTCGCCGCTCCGCTCTGAGGGACGAGTGTGTTTGCTAAAGCCGTACGTCATTAAAAGTCCCCTGTGGTTTGATGCAAATACATGAAGGGGTTTTTATTCATGGGATTTTATTTTATTCATTTATTCATTTTTAAACGGCGGGGAAGGAAATTAAGCGGGGAGAGGCGGAAAAATATTCCGCTGGGCTCGGGAATCATCCGCGACCGTAGAATCCTCTCTTTGAATATTCCTTCGTTCATTATCTTCATCACCGGGGTTCAGCCTGTCCATCACAGGGGACACCCGGAGGGACAAACCAGCATTCACCCTCTCATTCCCACCTCAGACGGGGACACGGCAGCTCCGTGCAGGGTCAGCAGGGCGGAATACGACGGAACGAACGAAGCGGCTTCTCCTCGGGAGCGGAGGATTTCCTCTGAAAACCCGCCGCACCAAAGTACTCTTTAGATTTTCCTGAATCGAACAGTCCAGAGCGACGGAGAGTGTGGAAAAGAGGTGAAGAAACGGGTTCAAGCAGGTTGGAATGGGTGGAGAAAAGTTTCAGGGGTTCTTTGTGCTAGAAGAACATCATCTGGAATGAAAGGAAAGGTTTACAAAACAGTGGTGAGACCAGAGATGCTGGATGGTTTGGAGACAGTGACACTGAACAAAAGACAGGAGGCAGAGCTGGAGGTAGCAGAGATGAAGATGTGGAGGTTCTCTTTAGGAGTGACCAGGATGGAGAGGATCAGGAATGAGTCCATCAGAGGGACGGCACATGTTTGATGTTTTGGAGAGAAGGTCAGAGATGGTTGGGTCATGGACAGAGGAGGGACAGGGACTATATCGGTAGACGGATGCTGGAATTGGAGCTGCCAGGCAGGAGGTCTAGAGGAAGACCGAAGAGAAGGTTTATGGACGTAGTGAGAGAAGATATGAAGGTAGTTGGTGTGAGAGAGGAGGATCCAGAGAACAGGGTTGGATGGAGGAGGTGGATTCGCTGTGGCGACACCTGAAGGGAAAAGCCCAAAGGA
>CAAKHD010023149.1:22921-37401 GCA_901007705.1 Fistularia tabacaria
GTGTGTGAGGGTGTGTGTAAGTGAGAGAGTGTGTGTGTGTGTGTGTGTGTGTGTGTGTGTGTGTGTGTGTGTGTGTGTGTGTTTTGTTTGTGTGCGCTCGCGCGGACGCGACAGCAGGTACCCACTGGAAGGGAAGAGCCGAGACACCGTGTCATTTCCACGCGCCGCGTTAAACCAACAAGCCGGCCTCTCCTTGCAGGCGTTGCTTTTTCTACTCTTTGCAAAGCTGCCGCGTGCAGAAGCAGAACGCAGATACACGGGTTCGGCCCTCCACCGTTATCTCCTCCCGGTCGGTGCGACGCAAACAGCCTGGAAATCACAATCGTGTGAAGGGAAAATATTTTGCACGAGTGCGTTCACCTACACAATTACTTGAAGACACGTGCAGCGCGTGCGTGTGTGTGTGTGTGTGTGTGTGTGTGTGTGTGTGTGTGTGTGTGTTTGCGTGCCCATATGTTTGCAGATGCCCTAATAATTCATTTTTGACGGCTGAACTCAGATCAGGAGTCCCCCCGGCGTTCTCCGTCGGAAGGACGTGCGGAGAATTCCCGCGAGGGGCGGAAGGAGGGGGTGACGAGGTGACGGCGTCTCCAGACGTTGTTGTTTCGAGAGCAACTAAATCGAACGAGAACGAGTCCATAGCTGGAGATCCACGGGGTCCAGATCCACCGGCTGGACCCACAGGTTCCTGCTGCTTCCTCCTGCTTTCCGGCTGGTTTCCTGCTCGTTCCTGCTTGTTCCCATCGCCTGAGGCAGAAGAGAGTTGGCATTTAAGGGTGACAGACATTGACTGAGGAACGGCAAATGTTCCCTTTCTGCTAAAAGCAAAGAGTTTGAAAAAGGCTGAAAGAAAAAAAAAAGTGCCGGATCAGAAGTAGCCACCGAATAACGGTTTGAAACCGAAAACAATCCGCAAACGAAGATCATTTATTTTACAAAGAGAACAGAAAATGTTTTTATCGCATGACGTTTCGAGCCAAAATGTTCTTCCTCAGATGCTCATCAAAATATGTTTAACAAACATATTCTTTCGCGGCATTTTAAAGGGAAAGATCATGTGATTCATTCCCTCCTTTATCTATTTTTTTTCCTTTCAACTTCAACATTGTCTTCAAGTTGTTTTGGGCACAGGCCCAAAAATAAGATACTCTTAATAATATGTAGAGATATGGAGCTTATAATTTAGGATTAGAAAGTTCAAGTGGAGAATATATGGACTAAACAGGGGAGGAAGAACTCGACAAAAATCTAAATCCTCCTTCAGACCCGGTGGGCTTCGTGTTCCTGGAGTGTAAATCCAGTTCCCGTCATGAGAGGATGGAGTTTCGTTCAGCGCCTCTTCGAGGGGAAAAAAGAAAAGAAAAGCAGGGAATGAATCGCATGATCGTGTCCTTTAAAATGGCGGCATAAGAATAAGTTCGTGAAACATATTTTGATGAGCATCTGAGGAAGAACATTTTTCTTCAAAACATCACGCGAGACAAAAAAAAAATCTGTTTCCTCTGTAAAATAAATTCTCTTCATTTGTGGATTTTTAGTTTCGAACCCTTTCTGCCTAAAGACGTCCCTTTATCGTGTTTTTTTTTCTTTTCATGCGCCCGTTAAATCCCGCCGCAGATCCAAATCGCAAGGCGGCCCTTTGCTGATTTTCAGTCGGTCTCAGACCTGATCCGTGCAAAAGAGCCACGTCGTACTCACGGACACAGACGAGCTGCTCCCTCGGGAAAACCTCTGCCGACCCAGATTTACCGGAAATATCACACATCTGAAAGATCAGGACATGAAGTGACGACAGGCCAGTCTTTCAAACGATGAACGCCGTCTCACAAACACAAACCCTCAGTTCAACCCAGTCTACAAACTAAAGATACGGCTAGAAACAGATTCTGTTCCTTTAATAAATGTCAGAAAATAAACCTTTTTTTTATTATTACTTATTTATTTAAAAAGAACTTGCTTTTATATCAGATTTATAATGTCATCAAAAACAATTTCCAAACTTTTTGCGGATGCTGACTTCCACAAATCTTTTTTTTTTTTTTCTTTTTGTGAAATAGTTTCATGTCTTTTGTGCAATGTTTACCAACATTTACACAACATTTTTTTTTCCCCAAATTACCAATTCAATTAAAAAAACTGAGCAGAAAATGTTCTGAATATATTTATCTTTGGAAATACTTTTATTTTTCAGAGGTAACTTTTATCAATCCGGGGGGGAGGATCTTATTTCAAACCGCCTCTTTTCTTTGTCCGTGCATGTCTGAGAGGGACCTGCGTCCAGAGCCCAGATGGTAGATGTTCTGGAGATAAAAGGTTTGGACGTGGACAGCGGAGGGATGGGGAGGAGGCTGGAGGAGGTCTGGAGAGAGGATAGGACGGGAGCTGGTGTGATCAGACGGAGGCAGATGATTGGTTGTGGAGACCCCTGAACGGAGCATCCCGGAGGAGGAGAAAAACAAAGGAAAAATGGGAGATAATCATGGATGTTAAATGCAAGTATTGGTCTAAATACGTGAAGTTAATCGTTACGATAGTTTTATTCTAATTTTAATGCGCAGCAGTTTGTTATTTATTTAACGGTTATAATTATCGATCGGGATTCGCTCATACATAATATATTTTGCTGATTTCTCAATTCCTTATCCCCGCAAAGCATAAGTCAGTCATTAACAAACCGTTGGGAATCATATTTATGGTCTTTGAATTGGCACTAATGTTTAATGGCTTTTTTATATGTATATAAATTGTATTGATAACCCGGGGGGGGGAAAGGTCGTCTCATCAAATCCCCGGCAGATATTACTCGGGCCGCTGCGATACTCAGTCTTCAGGCGCGCTGCTTGACTGAACCGGCAGCGAACACATGTAAGAGTGAGTGAACGGATGAACGGATGAACGGATGAGTGCCTTTCTTGTCATCGCTCGGGAGTACGATGAAATTAGCACGGCCGCATCTTTCACGGCGGCAAAACAAAAGAATGGCTAAATACTCGCACATCCCGTATCACACGGGAATTCTGGTAAAAAAAATAAATGAATGTACAAGCGTATTCATGAAAAGCGGCGTAATCGTGATTGTAAGGGGACCGTGCCAAGGAGGGCCACAAAATCTAATTGTTCCCTGTTCCCCGCTCGGGGTAAGGTAGAAGAATACAACTTAGCTGTTTGATAAAAAAGCGCACAATCAAGTAAATTAGCGACACAATGATACAATCACAGCAGCCGCAATCAGCGCTGATGAAAAGTGTCATTCACAAAGACAACAAACCGTGGCGTCCTTGCAGGCGTGGATGGGTCCATTCAGCCCCCCCAGCTGCAGCCCTTGACTCCCGCTTCCACGGCGGCTCCCGGGGAAAAGGGGCGGCGCCGCAGGCTTTAGCACAGATTGCAGACGCAGTTGGCGAGCCGCTAATAAAGCCGGTGGAGCTTTTACAACGTAAAAGGCACATATGTCAGCCACGGGCCGGCCGGGAAGAGAAACTGGAAGTAAACGCAGTGATAAACTCTCCAAACAGAACACCGACCTGAGGAAGGAACGTGGTTCTTTGCAAACCAGGGACAATAAATCACCCAAAAACCAATAAAACTACAGCGTGCGAGTGGATTTTGTCACAAAAATGTACGAAAATGCATTATTTTCCACAATCGCTGTGGAATCGGTGAAGGCTCGTCACAAGCACTGAGACCCGACTGTTACAAGGCCTTTTTTTTTCCTCATTGAATTTCAAAGTCTGTCACGCACAAAGTAGAAGCCCAGATTGCGTCCGATCTCCATCCTCGCACTGATAAAATCTCCCAACAGAACTTTGACCTGAGCTTGTTTGAGGCATATGAGGGGCAAATATATCACCCAAAAACTAATCAAACTAGTAACTAATAAATAATAATAATATATTAATGATAAATATGGGATTGAAAAAAGACAGCTGAGATGTTTGTTTTTTTATTTTATTTTTGTATTTTTTATTTTTATTTTTATTTTTTTAATTTCATTTTTTATTTCATTCTATTCAATTTTCATTTTTTTAATTGCTTTTTTTAAATTTATTTTTTATTTTACTTTATTTTACTTTTGTCATATATCTATTTTGTATTTTTAGCTTGTCACTGTCTTGTCCTTGCATGTTTTGCTGCTGCTGTGAAACGGTTTCCCAACAACGGGATCATTAAAGTGAGTCTTTAGTTCATTTATCGAAGCAGCCTCCGGTTGTCTTGGATGAATAGCGCCAAACCTTTAGAAATGGAAGCCCAGATGTGTAACCTTCCATACCGTAACCCAGCGGCCCCCAACCTTTTTTGTACCAGGGACCAGTTTTATGCATGAAAGCGTTTCCGTTGACCGGCTCGAGCCGCAGGCGGTTCGAAGATTAAAAACTTTTGTCAGTTCACGTTATTTATTCTGAACACAACCGTTATACTTTATATGAGCCAATGACAACATGAGGTGCGGCAGGAAGGCGAAGGCGGAAACAGTCGTTTTTCAAAATAAGATCCGGAAGGTCGAATGAAAAAAACGATAATTTGTACCAAGAAAGATTTTCTTTGCGGACCGACAGCCCTGCTGTAACCTATCAGGGTAAGTGGTGTCCGTGATGAATGAAGGAACCTGGCGATAATAGGGAGATGACACTGCATCTTTAACAGCTGCTGTAGATGTTGGAAATGAGGACAATGTGTGTGTTGATTTTGACTTAAAAATGAAGGAAAATGCATTATTTTCCACAATTGCTGTGGAATCGGTGAACACTCGTCACTCGCTGAGACCCGACTGTTACAAGGTCTTTTTTTGTCTTATTTAATTCTCACTTCAAAGTCTCTCACACACACAGAGAGAGAGAGAAAAAAAAAAGCCCAGTTTGCATCCGATCTCCATCCATGCCCCGAACGCAGATCCTGCAACGTTATTTATGACGTCGACTTGGAAGGGATGAGCGGCGCCGTCGGCTCGCCAGCGGAGAGCGATGAATGAAAAAAACCACTGCAGGGTTGATTGGAGTTGATGATGATCTACTAATTGCCTCTGATGAGCAGTCTGTGCCATCGCTGTGTGTGTGTGTGTGTGTGTGTGTGTGTGTGTGTGTGTGTGTGTCTGAAAGGACGAGGGATGTAACAATTTTGAAGTGCTGCATAAATAGACCCCATTTCCATCAGGTGCTGAGATAACAAACAGGTGTTCAAAAGCAGTCGCGAGCTTGGGAGCTAATGGCATTGAACACACACACACACACACACACACACACACACACACACACACACGCGCACACAGAAACACACACGCACGCGAGGAGCTTCAGCAGATGCAAGGTCTGGACGTTCAAATGATCCGAAGTATCTGCCTAACCATCGAGATGCGTTTTAACACCAGGGTTTAATCACGGCCATCATCTCCACGGTCTGAAGTCGGTATCTTTCATGGCTTCTGCCGGTCCGCCAGATGACCGTCGTCCCATCGCATCTCGCCGCAGAATTAACGGATTCGATTCAAAGTGCCGGGTATCTGGTGTGTCGTTGAGTTTCTGAAAAAAAATCCCTTCTCCGCAAAGCGTCACGGGGGGAGATAGTGTCACGTTTCTCATCCTAATCCCGGACACATCCTGCAAGTCTTCCACAGAAGACACCCAGCGATAAGGCCGTCTCATCTCCTCCTGCTAGGCTAACCAACCTGAGGCTAAAAGCTGTCAACAAGATATTTCCACAGAAGAAATCCTCCTTTCCTAAAACCTAATTCGTCTTTTAATGTCAGAACAAGGGTCACGATGGAAGGCGGCAAGAGAACGGGCGTATCGGGCCGGAGCGCCGCGTCGCTCTACTTCCCCCTCCGTTCGCCTTCTCAGTGACGCTGCGAAGGGGATCTGTTCGCTCTTTACCTGCCGGACGCGGTGTCATTGGGGAAGAACATGAATAGTGCAGTGGTTGGCGTTGAGAAGCTCTGTGGAGTCTCCATGTTCTCCCCCGGGCTCTCCTTTGGTTCCTCCAAACACAAGCAGGAGGTTCACTGGAGACCGAAAATGGCCAAAACTTGTGAATGAGGGAGTGAATTCTTGTATATCTACAAGACGTGTGAATGACAGGGTGAATGTTTGCATGTCTGCAGCTCTGATTGGACAAGCTGTGCAGATAATGAATGAATGAATGAATAAATGAATGAACGAACTCGGAGAAGACTCACTTCCTGCAGACAAAATAGATGGAAAAAATAACCGTTCCCCTTTTTTAACTCGATTTCAATCAGCTTCACTCGACCGGCCCTTTGAATATTTATCCACCTAATTATAGATTTGTCAATCCAAATGATCAATCGCTGTGACCATTGTGAGCAAACATCGGCTTTGGATCTGTACCCATGCGCTCCTGGGCGGGGTGACCGGGGTCGTCGGTGCCGAATGCCGTCCTTCCGTCTCCTCTCCGGCAGTGATTTGCCCAGCGGGGTTCAGGGAAAGCGAACGCCCACCGCAGCTTTGCAGCTTTTCAGCTTTTCAGCTTTTCAGCTTTTCCTTTTGCTTTTTTGAGTCTTGGAGGTGTTTTGCAACAACGTTATCTCCCGCAGAATAGGAAATACAGGGAGAGCGCTATTCCGGACGAGGAAAAGCAAAGTATCCGACGCCGACCTGGATGCAGATATTTAAAAATGCTGCCAAACTAGCCCCCGCTATTTAGCGGAAGCAGGGACTCCGCGGTGTGTCAGGTGCTTGGCTTGTCGTCTGCAGACCCCTGATTAATTCAAGGGTGCGTTAAAGGGCACTGGAACTGACTGGCTGATTAGAGCTGGGTGTACAGGGACCGGTTTGAAGAGCCTCACCGCACGTGGAGTTTCCCCACCTACAGCAAATTAAATCAGAAAAACGCCGGTTACCGAAACAAAATGACCAAAAAAGGTGCGCGTGCGCAGAATACCTGTGATTGCAGCCTCTTCTTGCGGGCCTTTTCTCCTTAAATTGTTGCTATTATTCATCCGTTCATTATCTGCGCTGCTTGTCCCGCACTCAGGGTCGCAGTCCGAACCAGGGAGCTTCTCGCCGTGAGGCCGGAAATGCTGACCTCTGCAGCTCAGCGCCGCCCGTTTGATTTATTGTCTCGTCAAATATCACATTGATTACACATGTTGATGTATTTGTAATTATTTCCGGGGGTTTCAGGTCTGTCTGGAGCGGCGAGCTGCTGACCTTTGAACAGCGGGGCGGTGGCAAACAAGGCCCGCCGACATGTGTATTCTGACCACACGACTGCATGGAACCCATTTGGAACACGACGGGAATCAGTTCTGTATGAATCTTCTGATAAGGGGAAAAAAAAAAGATTGGGCGTTTTAACGCGGCCATGCGGGGAAAACACAGCGGTAACGATAATATATCAGAAAAACTACTGGAATGGCTGAAAATGATTTAAATTCAGGGACTTTAGCAAATGGATCTCTTTTTTTTTTTTTTTTTTAAATCATTTTCATTTTGCTGTGTTTTGAAGTGTCGGTCCTCACGATTTGTCCAATGAATTTGATATTTACACCACATTGTCGCTCTTGACTCGGGAGTTAAGTGGGAGAGATACAGCGTGTTAATCAGTGAGATTTATCTATGTTTCACTGACATGCTACTGAGCTGCAACACCGCAACAACCTTTGCATGTTAAATACAGCAAAATCAGGCTTCCCCAGAAGAAGCAGAGGCATGAAGCTATTAATTGAATCATTAATTGGCCAAGCTTCCGCTTGTCACACTGTCAGAGAGACTTTCAAATATCAGTCCGAGCTCAAAAGAATCAGAATGGAAACACCGTGGACTCAGATGATTCGATGCACAGACTCGAGTTAGCTGACAAACAGGAAGTGGGATGATTTGGCTCACAGAATTTAGTCAGCAGACTCACAGGAAACACTGAAGACTCAGATGATTCGGTTCAGAGACTCGGTTTAGCTGACTCACTGGAATCACTGAAGATTCAGATGACTCGCTTTCACAGAGTCATTCGTGGACTCACCAGAAACCTTGTGGACTCAGGTGATTCGGTTCACAGACTCGGTTTAGCGGACTCACCGGACACGCTGCAGACTTATAAAGATTTGGTTCACTCCAGTCAGTGATGTTGTCATCATTATGATTATTATGAGTCTAGTAATACAACATATTTCCTTGTGAACAAAACAACAACCAACCATTTTTTATATTATCATTATAATTGTTAGACAACAGACAAAAATTCTTTTAAGAGACTTAAGAACTGCACCACTAAAGGATTAGTAAAAGCTATGCTTATCTTTACCTCTGCTAGTTTGCAAGCAGCTGAACAAGCAGGCGCCGTCGAGAACCCTTGATTTCGCAGTCATGTCTATCCTGTCTTTACCCAGCTCCCTGAGGACAGGATGCAGCAGCGATAGCGATGCCTGCAGACACTCAGTCGTTCCACTGCTGCACCCGCGACGGAACGGCTCATTACAAAACACCGAGCATGTTGTGAGACGTCTTTAGCAGTAGCATGTAGCTTACTTTCAGGTCAGACGTCAGGCTCTGGAAACACAAGTATTCCTACCGTAGAGTCGACAATAAGGATGGCGGCTCGTTCAGATTGTGAGCGAAGCCAATCGTTGAGGGCTGACTTCGGTTTTCTCCACCAACAGCAGAATGTGCGATGGTTTGTTTTTATTTTCGTGCTGTACAGAATCTAAGTGGTGAATCACATATTGTTCTTGACTAAAACACCGGCGGCACTCACACAGACACGCACGCACACGTGCACGAGCAAACGCGTGTCGGCACAAAAAGCTTTCTCCGTGTTTCTATTAGCGCCGATCAAGTCTTCCGTTTTCCTTTTTGAACCCCCATCCCCCATCGTTTCCAGACCTCTCTGGCCAAGCCCCTTTCCTCTTGGCCCATTACCTTTCATCATTTCAGCCATCCCTTCTGCCATAAGTGGACATCGGCTTTTAACAAGACACGGGAGGCCCGCGAAGCGAGCATGGTCATGGTTAAACGCTCCCGACCCCTCCATTTCCCCCTCACTCGAGCGCCGTGGCGGCGGAGTCTCGTGTCTGGAAGCCTTATTTCCCCTGTGGGCACTCTAGCATATTGTGGGTCATTTGTAGCGCTTAGATGGCTGAGCTAGTAAACAGATCTCAGCTTAAGCCCTCCAAAGTCAGCCCGAATCTCTGCCTCCGTCCGCGAGCTTTCGGCCGACAAAGAGTCGGCTATCGCGACGGATTATCAGTTTTCCGCCACCGCCAGGGAGCGGCGGGCCGGCGAGCTGCCGGGGCCCTGAGGCAACAAGTCACCAAAGGGATTCGGCGTCCTCGGTCAAGAAATGCTCGGTGCGTAACGGAAGCCCTCCATACGGAGCGCAGAGGCGGTTCTTACGGAAGCAACTTATGTATAAAGGCTGAAGCAAATCCACTTCCCTGAATGTTGCACAGTCAACGCTGTAAGTAGTTCAAACAATGTAACCGCTGTGTGTCATTCAAACAAACAAGCACTGTACAAACCCGGAGCTCGCTAGCTTCCAAATGGCTGTTCAAACAGATAGGAGTGAGATGAGATGACAGCAATTACAAACTAAATGGGAGATTAATCCGCAGCTAGAAAACGGACGTATTTGCTGATAACGTAATGTGTGTGAGATCTTTTAAAGTAGCTTAATTCTGACTGTTGCCGGCGAGATAGCGATTTCAGCTACCGCTGGAAATGTTTGTTTGCCGCCGAAGACAAACGGCCATCGGCTGATGGGAACCGGCAGCCGCATCGATACGGCCCCGCCGGCATATCCCAGCGCCCGGGAGGAAGCATGAAGATGCAACTTCTGCCTCCGCAGCGGAGACCAGGAAATCGAGACGGATGGTCTCGGTATCCTTTACATTCTGGAGGAAGTGTGTTATGGGCTGTGGGTTTGACAAAGAACAATCAGAAGAGGAAAAAAAACCCAAAAAGCTCATGAGGGGGGTTTACTCCCAGGAGATGCCAGGTAGCATCAGCCTTCTTCTCACATGGCGCCTGGTTCTGGACACGTATTCTTTGGGACAAATCCCCGTGAGTTCACCATCATGACGCGGTTTGTGTTTTTGAAGCTTTGGACGCTCCTTTGTGTTTTCGGCAAGTCTCTTCATACTGGTCACAAGTGCCTCCACTCTGATTTCGCCAAATATCCTAATAGAGAATAATTTAGCCCTGCGGTTTCCCCCCGCCGTCAAGCAGACAGTGCGGGGTGGTCGGGTAATGGCGCCGCCGCGTTGACTGTCACCGACGGGCCACGCAACAGGCGAAAAAGCAAATATGCGTCTTTCATACTAAGAATATTTCCACTTTCTACCAATTCTTCTTTGCCTGGAACCATTTGAACCGAACATTACGGTTCAGTGCACTATCACCGTAAAAATTGCAGCGCTTCTGTGGACGGCCACACAGAATAATGGACAGGATTCATCAGGCGCCATCTCTCCCGCTCTCCCGGAGGCCAATTTGGAGCAAATTGCAATAACACGAGGTCCCCTGCCTTCTCATCTGTTCTCTTTGCGCTTTTCTAACACAAATCCCGTTGCTTTTGGACCCGTGGGTTTCTTTTGGATCGACTCACGTGATGTGGAACTCGAGAAAGACAATTTGAATTGCGGAGGGGAGTGGGTGAAGCTCCTGGGCGAACGGCAGCTGGTCATTTGAGCCCGGGCTGATGGAATTGCTTCAGTCAGTTGTATTGCGGTTCAGAAGTTACTCTAAAATGCAGCTGAAACTCTGACATCTGAAAATGACTCACAGGGGAATCAGCTAGGGGTGTTGTTTGTCAGCCATCTTGAAACGTTTTGGTAAATTTGAGTTCTCAAGCGTGTTTTTTTTTTTTCCAGGGTAAAACCAGCAATTCTGGAGCAGTCCGGATTCTAAACCCAAGTTACTTGATGGTGAGTACAAGCTATATTCCAAGCAAGTAAGCGGCTAACCCGGGGACTGTAACTGCTGAACCGACCATGACAATCAGTACACCCAGCCGGATTTGTCGCTCGATGCGACGGTCGGGTCTTATCAGTGGCATCAGCAATGAGCGGAACTCATTTGAGGAAAACTTTATCGCCTTTGGGTGCGCGAGCCACAACTCGGCACACGGAGGACTTTCCCGTCACTCCTCTGGGTTTCATATCTGAGGTGCAATCACGACCAAATGAGAGTGTACAGCAACGCGATAGGAAGAACACCGATAGGCTCGGGACACCCTGAAGATGCCTCCAAAGGCTCCGCGGGAGCCGTTGTTACAATACGATTCAGCCCTGCCATGATAGTGCTCCAGAAAGGTACCCTGCTTTGAACCGTTACAGAAGTAGAAGCGAATCCTAAAAAGCAACTCTCTGTTTCCAGCCGTTACTGCCTCGCTGGCACTGTCGTTCCAACCTCGGCGCATCCTTAATTCCCGTCCACCAACCCAAAGCTGGCCTCCATTAGCCCAGTCGTTACGAGTGATGGCTGGTTTCAAGGAGAAGGCAATTAGAAACGGCGTCATTAGATTGGGAAATGTGTGGCAGGAAACCCAACAAGTTGCAGCATAAATTCACCTGGATCTCTTTCTTGCCGCTGCCGCCGGCTGAGCCGCTATCTGTGTTTGTGCTGAGCAGCGAAGAGGTTATTTGTGGCACACTACTGTGGGGCCTTTGTTTCCGCTCGTCTCGGCGCCTCTGACAGAGGCAGGAAAGAACTCCACGCTTTGATCACACACTGGAACACCTTCACACAGATACGGGGACGAGGGAACAGGTAGATGGAGCGATGGAAACGGG
This sequence comes from Fistularia tabacaria, assembly GCA_901007705.1. NCBI lineage: Eukaryota > Metazoa > Chordata > Actinopteri > Syngnathiformes > Fistulariidae > Fistularia > Fistularia tabacaria. Next base: position 34,662 of record CAAKHD010023149.1, read on the forward strand.
GAAAATGAGCAGAGGTGGGATAGACGGGAGTTGATGAATAAGCGGGATCGAGTGAGCGCTCTGTATCGAGGAAGGGAGGGTGACGAGCTGTGGGGAAACGGTCTGTACGCACTTCCGGTGCGTGATGGACACCTGCTTCCGGAACGAGTGTCCGACAGCATTTAGATTACTTGGCAGCGCTGCGGCGGGCGATGCATCGGAGATGCAGAGGCTTGTCCATCATTGCAGGCTGTCACGACAGTCAGACTCATTTAAGCGGCGTGTCAGTCTTCGGCTAATGCACTTTTAATAGCTCTTGTGCGAATCTCCCCTCCCGTCTGGCCAGCTCCCTTTATGGGGTCGCACACCAACTAGCATCGTATCCTATTTCACTTCCTCCTACCGGTACTACTATGGCTCAAAGTGCAGCTGGGCCTCAGTTGGTCGAGCCGGTGAGCCTCCAAGTGCGAGGTTGGCGGTTTGATTCCCGGCTCCTCCTGTTTACATACGGGAGTTTCCTCGGCGCAGGACACCGAACCCCCAGATGCTCCCTATGGTCCGCTTAGCTCTTTGTGCTAGCGCTGAGTTGCCACCATTCACTATCATAGATATAAATAGTCAACTTTTATCTACGATTATTTCTACGACAACAAATACGACTAGTGCTCAAATAATAATATTATTTTTACATTTACATTTTACAATCAGGTAATCTGGTGATACACTTCATTCACCTGATGTGTCTTTACCTTTAGATGAGTGTATTTCCATTGGTTTTGATGACGTAGCGTACTTCTTCTTGGCAAGACTCACCGCGAAGTGACCGCCAAACGACCTTCATCAGTCATTCATTTTGCTTCCGTTAGCTGACAGACGCGGTGAAACGGCCGCGCTGAAACTCCACGTAGCTTCACGGAAGCTCAAAGGCCCCGGATGCGTGCAGAGAAACGACAAGGCTGACGGATGCATGAATGAATGAATAATGTTTCTCTGTCATCCTGTGTGACGGTTTCTCTTCCCTCAGCCCAGATGAACGGCGTGAGATTTCCTCTCCTCGTCTCCGGGCTCGTACAGACGGGATGAATGTGTCGGCAGGCGCTGTAGCCTTGGGCCTGGAGGCCGCCGCCTGCATCTGCTCTCAGGCAATAACATCATGTCTGCATGTTCACCTGACTGGAGCAGGTGCAGAAGATGGATATGGACTGTATATCCCTATGGGGGGGGGCGGAGTCTATCCCAGCTGTGATTGGATGAGAGGCGGGGTTCACCCTGGACCCGTCTCTGGTCCACCACAATTCCACATTCACAGACATACAACCGTTTGCTCACGCATTCACTCATCTTTTCGAGCCATTCATCCTCTCGTTCACAGGTCGGGTCAGTTGAGGGTCTCTGTTGAACCTCCTGTGTGCGTTTGGACTTGGAGGAACCTCACGCAGACACGGGGAGAACATCTCGCCTGCGGGAGTCCAACCAGAAACCTTCCTGCTGTGAGGCGGAAGCGCTAGCCGCTAACAAACTTCTCGCGGAGTGGATTGACTGCCTCGCAGCCGCGCTTTCTCCTCGGGCTTTGGTGGAGCTCTGGTGAGCGGAGGAGATCTGACTGCCGCGGTAATCCGGTGATTCAGCGCTCCAACCTCGCACGTTTGTGTTTATCTTCGTGTGTGAGCTCCTCCATCTTAGGGCTTGAATCACGGGCTGACGTGGAGCCTGGAGCAGGAGTCTGGAGCTGTTGTTGCTGTGAATTCTGACAGCGTCATAGCTGAAGTCATGAAGAACAGACAGGAAGCACTTAGTCTGAAATATGTGGAGGAACTGGGACGGAGAGAGAGTTCGCTGATGTGACACGGTGAGAAATGGACAGCGACGAAAAACTCCCCTCTTTTTGTTTGAGATAGAAGACTTCCCCCCGCAGAACCCGATGAATCAGGTATTCTGCTCTCGATTTGAGCCGTCGGCTGCCGTGACGCGGCGTCTCGGCGCCGTCTGTCACGTTATTATAGCTTTCCCATTACTCAAACTGTTTATCTTCTCGATGAGCGGATAGACTCGCAATCCGGTCCCTTCGCCCGGAGAGAGCGCGGGAAACCATCCCGGCGGGGGTTAAAGGAAGGGGAAACCTGCGCCGCTGATCCGATTCAGACGCTCCGAAGGGTCGGCGACGGCGCACGAATCGTGGCGCGAACACGTTTGCGTCAGCGGCGTTGCAGACAAACACAGGCTATTTGTAAATGTGTGATGTACCCCAGTCCAGCGGTCACCAAGCCCCGGGCTGCGGGCCGGTACCGGTCCGTGGGTCAATCGGTAGCGGGACGCACAGAAAGAATACATAACTTACATTATTACCGTTTTATTTATTTATTTTAGAAAATTTGTGGATTCTCTCCGCCACATCTGTGTATGACTTCCTGCTTTGCCTCGCTCACATGTCTTACCTACAGCCGCTACCTTCTGAAAGGGGCTGCGCCGGCTGCTAACACGTAGCACATTTCCGCTAGATTGAAACCCCCAAGCTAGCAAAACGAACAGAAAACAAAGGTCTTTGGAAAGTTTCCTTGCGCACGGAAAAAGAGCCAATGAGGAGACAGAGGAAGAGCAGACGACCTCAAAGAAAAACAAAGCTGCATTGAAACAGCCAATAGCAGGAGTCCTACTTGAAATCTGGATTTATTGCAACAGGTTGTTCCCACGCGTTGAGCCCGCTCTGCATAACATGCAGCAACCTGCTCTCTAATGAGCAACCGAAACAGAATGAGGGAGC
>CAAKHD010023178.1:3943-25254 GCA_901007705.1 Fistularia tabacaria
AAACCCTGTGGCCCGTGCGCGCGCCCTCTGTCCTTCAGTTTGGACAAAAACTCCCGCACAGGTCAGGGGGGGTGGTGGGTTTTTTTGTGTGTGTGTGTGTGTGTGTGTGTGTGTGTGTGTGTGTGTGTGTGTGTGTGTGTGTGTGTGTGTGTGTGTGTGTCTGTGCGTGCATGTGTGCGTGCGTGCGTGCGTGCGTGCGTGCGTGCGTGTGTGTGTGTTTACAACACTTCAAGCTCAGGAAACAATTAGTGTCGTGCTGTGTGTACACCTGGACTGCCGGGTGTCATCATGCACACACGCATACACACTCACACACACAAACACACACACACACACACACGTGAAGTTATATAACTCAAATGACGACAAGGCATGTTGCCAAGGAAACAAATCGTTGAAACAAAGACCATTTTGACAAATATGAATGAATTAACGAGTGCATGGATGAATGAATGGATGAGCAAATGAATGAATGAATGAATGAATGAATGAGCGAATGAATGCATGAATGAATTATTGAATGAATGCATGAATGAATGAATGAGCAAATGAATGGATGAATGATTGAGCGAATGAATGATTTAGTGAATGAGCGAATGAATGAATGATTGAGCGAATGAATGAATGAATGCACGAATGAATGAATACATGAGAGACTGAAGAAAAATCCCCATGGGTTCTCCAGAGAGATGGAAGTGAATGTTCTGAGTGAAGAAGTGATGTGAAGACCAGTGAGGTGAAGGTCATGGTCTGAGGTAGAACAATTTTCAAACCCATCAAACACACGGATCCGTGTCCAGGTGTCAAAACAGGAGATGTTTTGTAACAGGAGATGTTATCAGAACAAATAATGGCCCAGGATCTCAGCTGGGCTCAGAGGAGGAACATCTTGGAGATGGGCAGTCTCCTAGGAGGTGGCAAGTCTTCGAGGTGTTGGAAGGTCTCCTAGGAGGTGGGAGGCTGTCTAGTAGGTGGAAGGTCTTCTCGGTAGGAAAAGGTCTTCTAGGAGGTGGAAGGTGTTCTTGGGCGTGTTTAGGCGGTGGAAGGTCTCCTCGTAGGTTCTCCAAGGAGGAAGACCATGCTCTGTGGCCAGGATATGATCTGGAGTTTCTGCTGAACTAACCCTCTTCTGTTCCAGCTCAGATCTTTCTACATCTGCACACTAAACTCACCCTCTCTTCTCTTCTTCTCTGTTCTCCTTGCTTCCCTCTTCACCCCATCATGATAACCCTCTCACGTCCGCTCTCGCTCCTCCCTTCCCACCTTCTCCCCGTCCCGCCCCGTCTTCCTGTAGAAGTATCGGTATCAGGAAGAAGAAGGGGCCTCCCCGGGTGCCCCGGGCCTCCGCCTCCGCCACCACCCCTGCCAGCTCCACCCCCTGGGGCCGGGCCGGGTCGACGGGGGGCCCCCGAGCCTGGATGGGGGGGGGCGGGGTTCCCGGAGGAGGGAGGGAGGAGGCGGCGGGACCCCCGAGAAGGAGCGGGAGCGGGACAGGGACAGGGAGCGCTCGCCGGCCGGGGACGGAGCCTTCGCTCGCCACGCCGACCTGCGGGGGGCCGAGCTGGTCCAGGTGGCGGAGCGGCAACTGTCCCAGATTCAGCACGTTCACGGATACGTCACGCACACACACATCACACCCGCACAGGTAACCCGAGCACCCGCTCACCCCAGCTCACTCCGACAGCACACCCTGCTCAACACTGCCTCAGCTCACACCTCCTACTGCATGAAACCCTGTTCACTCTCATCTCACAACACCTGTCTGTCTGCCTGACTGTCTGACTGTCTGACTGTCTGTCTGTCTGACTGTCTGTCTGTCTGACTGTCTGACTGTCTGACTGTTCGTCTGTCTGACTGTCTGACTGTCTGTCTGTCTGACTGTCTGACTGTCTGACTGTCTGTCTGTCTGACTGTCTGACTGTCTGACTGTCTGACTGTTCGTCTGTCTGCCTGACTGTCTGTCTGCCTGACTGCCTGACTGTCTGACTGTCTGACTGTCTGTCTGTCTGACTGTCTGACTGTCTGACTGTTCGTCTGTCTGCCTGTCTGTCTGTCTGTCTGTCTGCCAGCCTGTCTGTCTGTCTGCCTGACAGTCTGACTGTCCGTCTGTCTGACTCTGTCTGCCTGTCCATCCGTCTGTCTGACTGTCTGTCTCCCTGCCTGACTGTCTGTCTACCTGTCTGCCTGACAGTCTGACTGTCCGTCTGTCTACCTGTCTGCCTGACAGTCTGCCTGTCCCTCTGTCTGTCCGCCTGTCTGCCTGACTGTCTGACTCTGTCTGCCTGTCCCTCTGACTGTCTGCCTGTCTGACTGTGCGTCTGTCTGACTGTCCGTCTGCAGCAGAGGTGTGTTTGGAATCACAGCATATGCACATGGAATCGGAGCATCCGAATAAGACGCCGTGTTACCGCGGTCGGTCACTCAATGAATCAGTGACTCAGTGAATCAGTGACTCAGTGAATCGGTGACTCAGTTTTGCAAAAGTGAAAGTTGTAGATGACCTTTGACCCCTGGGTTCACTGGTGAGAACATGGTTAAAACCCTGAATAGCAAAGGTCTGGAGGCTTTGAGCCTGGAGGTGTCTGACTGCCTCCTCGCTCTCGCACAAACTATAAAACACATTTTATATGAAATTCAGTGAGACACTTTCAGTCAGAAAAACAAAGCAGAGCAAAGGTCAGTGAAATGAAAGCAGTGGCGCAGTCAGGGTCACCATGGTTACTGGAAGTAACGGACAGACTGGCTGTGAGCTGCTGCAGCTCCCGTTGTGTGTGAACTGTCCCTTTAGAACATCTCCGCAGGCTCACGGTCGCCGTCACCTGTAGAAATTGCTGCCGCCTGTGCCGTGGTCACCCGAAACATGGGCCTCCAGGCGGCGAGGCGTGAGATTCCTGCACCTCCTGGGAGGAGAAGGAGGTCAGGGCGGATGTTGCCCACCTCCTCCTGAGGAGTTCTGCTCCACCGCGGGCTTCAGGTCGGAGTTGCTCGATCATGGCTGCCCGGTCGGACCGATCTTACATGTCCACCCGCTGGATGGAAGATCTTCGCCTCTCGGTGACGATGACTTGATGCTCAAGGTTCTCGAGTCAAAGGCTCCTGTTTCTGTCCTGTCTTTAACTGCGTAGACGTGGCAGAAAGTCCTGGACGGGCTTCCCTGTGCGGAGGCTGACTCTGTGCCTGCAGGACTGCCGGGGAGGGATTCACCTCAATGCTCGCCCCATTTCTTAGTAATGAGGCCCGTCGCTATCTGCGCCGCGCACCCACTCTGTCTGCCGCCCGTCGCTCCTTTGTCGCCGTCTTCCCTCTCTATCTCCTTCACACACTCACAAGGGAATGCCGGAGCCTGCTAATCTTTTTATTTTGGTTGATTGGGTTGTGTCTGCAGATTAGCGCTTACATCATCACACTTGTGAAGCTCAGACCACACACTCACACACACTCACACACACATGCATAGACACAAGCATATTCTTTGGCATGAACACATCGGTTGCCCCTGTGTGTGTGTGTGTGTGTGTGTGTGTGTGTGTGTGTGTGTGTGTGTGTGTGTGTGTGTGTGTGTGTGTGTGTGTGTGTGTGTGTGTGCATGTGTGAGGTCTTGAACTGTGTGTTTTCCAGCAGGCGCAGTCCATTTGAATAACGCTGCTCTGTGCTAATTAAATATTGACTCTGTCTGTTTTTCTTGAGTTCTTATAAAGCCTGAAAACAATGTAAAACATACATTAGCTTGCATTGTGTGGAAAGTGGCTTCAGCTTCCAGGGGAGGGAAGAGGTTTACGAACCAGTAAACACACCTCGCTGACAGAGCCAGGGAGGAGAAGTACAAAGGAACCTGGGAGACCGAAGTCAGGTCCCGGTACCTGAGCAGTGGAGTAGATGTACTTGTCGTTCCACCGATAGGTTTTGTCCCGGACTTTGACCTCCTGTGTGTTCTGGTCCATTAAATCAGCCCCTCTGCTGTCAGGAAAGGTGTGTGTAGGCCAGGTGACTTCGAACTGCCTGCAGCCAGAAGGAAGGCGAGCGTGTTTGGTCCTGAGGTCGTTCCGCCTCGTCCGTGCACGTCAGCTCACCTCTCGGTCAAAGTTTGTCTCTGGGGAGACGCTTCGCCCCGAACCCGGTCGGATCCTTGTGTGTTTGGAAGTGCTGGTCTCCAGCGCCACCCTGTGGCTGGAGGCCAGCGCCCAGAGTGCTCTCATGGCTGGAATCCGGGCTGTGTGGTGTAAACACAGCCGTGTGGATTTCTTCATTGAATTCTGCAACATATCATTTTCCCATCCCATTGTGTGGTAATTCATCGATGGATCTGTTTGTTTTGTACGTTCCTCCGGGAACCATGTTTATGTGTAGTTCTGTGTGAAACGGCGCATTCATTCCCGCATCCCTGCATTCACCTTGTGAGCCTTGAACGTGTCCTTTTTCATGGCCATGCATGAGACGCAGGAATCCCCCTTCATCTCCATCATCTCCATCAGCATCCTCACGTCACTCCTGCATATTTTTGACGGTGTTTTGAGCGTCCAGGTTATTTTGGGAACCCTTGTCTCCCAAATGGTGTGTGTGTGTGTGTGTGTGTGTGTGTGTGTGTGTGTGTGTGTGTGTGTGTGTGTGTGTGTGTGTGTGTGTGTGTGTGTGTGTGTGTGTGTGTGTGTGTGTGTGTGTGTGTGTGTGTGTGTGTGTGTGTATGTGTGTGTGTGTGTCCCCACAGGTGCTCAATCTGGCCTCTTCTGTGTGGCAGATGGGCCTGCCATCTTGTTCTCTCCATGTACATGTTCTCTTCTTGCTCTCCTTGCTTGCTCTCTCTCTTTTTCAAGTACAAACACGCACACACACACACACACACACACACACACACACACAAACCCACCTTTTCTTTAAAATTCATTCTAAGTGCACAGCTGTGTTGCCCCTTCATCCAATGAATAATCTATAGATATAATGTCATAGCCCTCACTTCTATTTTTAGAATAAATGTACTATAATGCTGTGTATTGCATGAAGTTAGTAAACACATGTGCACACACACGCACACATGCACACACACGCACGCACACGCACGCATGCACGCACATCAACAAACTACATCTTCATACATTGAGTTGCCCTTTATGGGACTGAGAGATTGAGACTGAGACTGAATGATCAGTCACCCCAGTTTATCAGCCAATGTTAGCTTTAGCTCGTTAGCACTGTTCCTGCTGGCCGATATGGAAGCAGGTCTCTATGTGAGTGTTCATCAGATGTTCCCAGCAGGTCCTCAATGTGAAGTCAGTGTCGTTCATACATTGATATTAGGTTACTGAGTATGTGAAGGTTTCTCTCCATTATCTGCATCGCCGCAGCGCCAATAAGCGCGGCAACCGAACGGAAGCATGTTCAGTCTTGGAATGTCTTCCCCTATGAATCGAAGTTCTCACAAATAAATCTCACAGCCTCATGAAGCCATTTTGCAATCATTCTCTGTGACTTAGAAGTGCTGAGGACTGTGTTCGGAGCAGCTGTGCGTTGATGAGCAGCTGAGCTCAGACCGGAGCCACCTGCATTCAGACTTCCTGTGTGTGTGTTGATGCTGCGTCCTGCTGAGCCCTGTCTGTACATCGTAGGTAGAATCTCCTGAAGCGCCGTTTGCTGAGGAGGCGTGGCCTCAGCCAGAGGGAGAGAGGCTGAATGAGGTCCCGCCGTTCTCCTCCCTCTACTCCCACAGCCACGCCTACTTCCAGGTAACGCTGCCCCTCGCCCCTCGCATGATCCCATTGCCGTTTGTGTGGATATTTCAAGCTGGCCTTCAGAACGCTGAGCATGCACCTCGTATTTTCTACAGATTATGGGATTCATAATCTGTGTGAAGGCACTGGATGACAGCTGCTCGTATCCGTCAAAATTCTTTGAATTGTGCAAATCTAGTCTAAAAAAGAAGGCGTGACCTGATGATGCAGTATGTGGAGGCATCTGAGGAGGTCAGTGTCTCCATCAGCATCACCAGATCACGCTCTGTTGGGAGACTTGGATCTTCACAAGTTTGCTGCTCTGCATGCTTTCTGCTTGTTTCTCCAAATATCTGACAAACACACACAAGACAACCCCTCCGAGCTGCCCTGGCGTCCTCCAGCCAGGACCAGCACCTACCCTGCCGTGTTCTTCTTCCCCCCGCATGGTGTCTCCCGTGCAGTGAAGGTGCACATCCACGTGTGGTTGTGGGACAGGACATCTCATGACATTTCTGCCGGACGTGAGGAGCATGTGTGTAATCTTCACTTGCTGCTCATCCGTCCATTGTCTACGGCTTATCCTGCTCCTGGTGGTGGGGCTGCTGGAGTCTCTCCCAGCTGCCACCAGGAGAAGCAGGTTCACCTGGACCGCTCTCACAGACGACAGCCATTCACGCTGTCATTCACTCATATGGGCAATTTGCCCCATTTTCCCACTGAACCTGCTGCATGTGTTTGGACTGCGGGAGGAACCCGGAGAACCCGGAGGAACCCCATGCAGACACGGGGAGAACATGAAGACTCCATGCAGAAAGGTCCCCTGTGGGAATCCAACCAGGGACCTTCGTGCCGTGACGCTGAAGCGATGACCACTGCGCCCACCTGCTGCCAAGTGATGCGAAATCCTAAATCCAGACAAAGTCTCTGGTAGATACATAACGTCTCCTCAGTGTGGATGGAGGATGTTCACTGGAGGGGAAGGTCTCCTCTCGCTCTACGGTGTTCAGATGTAGTTACAATTGGTGAACTGAGAGTGGCAGCAGAGGCCAAGAAGATAATCTCTTCCAGAGAGAACGGCCTCCAAGGATCGGTGTACTTCACGCCGTCTGACTGCAAAGAACATGTCCAGTTACTTGATGTTCTTCAAAGGAGTGATCAGGTCTAGTCAGTCTTGAAAAACCTGTCCTGCAGGTCTGAGTGAGGGCCTCCACTGAACATCTAACAGCTGACAACCTAATACCTGCAAGGAAGTCACAGAAACAGGAAGAGTCACACGGTGGCTCTGCATGACACCAACATGAAGAACCCCAAAAGCTTCAGGAGAGACCTCTGGTCCTGACTTTGAAGCTACCGCAGACAATGAGGAGGAATGCTCCTGCTGGAGGAACATCCGGAGTGACCTCTGTTCCTGGTGGAGGACCACCAGGCAATCAGATTCCCCCAGTTGCGAGATACTCTGGTGCTCCTCACCGTAGGCCACAAACATCCAGCTGGCTCGTCCTGCAGTCCAAACCAAAGACCCGCAGGTCCTCAGCAGTTGGAGGCTGGGCATTGGCCGGCCGGCAGCTCCAGGTTCTCACCTGGCCTCGTGCTCATCATGCAGATCATGGTGCAGTAATCTAGCGCTTGCTAAAGCCAATTGACCCGGCAAAGGGAAATTCTATGCGGGGATGTGTGTTCAGGTGTGGATCTGCTCCCAGTCATGATCTTAATGGTTGCTCCGCAGATAGCCTCGGTTACCCCGGCCTGTTCCTGAATTCATATTCGCCTTTCTGTGCGAAGGCTGTTGAGGTGGAGTGAAGCCATCGGCCCCGGCTGCTTTCAAAAAACCGCACATCCCATTACTATTTGGCTGCCGCCGTGGAAAGTCTGCAGATCTTTAGGGAACATGGCGTGACCTTGCTGCTGAGAAGCTTATGTATTCCTATTTAGAGTGCATGTTGTTTCCATTAAAGCATCTCAGGACAAGCAATCTCCATATCTGCAGCGGTTGTTGTCTCTGGTCCGGGCTGGTATTGAACCATCTAGTGCAGTGAAATTCAATCAACAATATCATTTATCAGAGGAAATGAAGTTAATCTGCGCTGTCAGTCCAGACAGGTGTCACATGAAGACGTGATCAGCATTCGTCAATAACAGGGTTGGCATTACGGGCCTGTGTCGAGGTGCCAGGATTCATCTGACTCACTGTGGAGGACTGCCTTGTCACGTACCACAGATAGCTGCTTTCATATCTCCATCTAAGAGATGTTCTAGATCGCCTCTACAGTTTTCTGATCTGCTCCAGAACTCTGGTTCTGGAAACGACCACACCTTTTTTAAGTCGTATCCCGCCTGGAGTCTACTTGATCCTTCTAGGGTTTGGTTCTTGCTGCGGTCTGAGTGCAGGGCTGTGGAGGACAGGTAAAGCCTCTGCCTTGAACCTGGTTATCTTTTCTCTGAGGTGACAGGAGAAAATACACGAGAAGACAGACATCTCACAGGCCATGTCGGGCCGTTGATGCTTCAGTGGACCAGTTTTTGGACATGCTCGAAGAACCCATTGCAGAGGCTCACCTGGTGATCCGAGCCCGTTTATTTCAATATGTAGACGATCTGGCCTCAATCCTTTTGTAGCAGAAAACGCTGTCTCGCTGGCCAAGGCTCTGGTCAGTGCTACCTGGGGTTGATGTCCCCGGGGGAAATGTTCGAGGGTTGTGAGTTTGAGGTTTCTTGTAGATATGAGACTAAAACAAACCACTGCAGTTGCATTAAGTTCAAGGCCTGTAATTCTTGCACCGTGGAAGGTTCTCCCTGGTGTCAGGGTTTGTTGACTTATGTTAGCTGGCTTTCATAGTTGGCTCAGTTTAAGGACGTGAAGCAGTTAAAACCTGTCAGAAATAGCGGGCAGAGCAACCGTGCACTGTTGGTGCCGTGGGAGCTGTGCTTGAACATCCCGGTTCAGTCTGTCCTCAAACAAAACTCCCCTGTGAGTCATTTGTCTGGTCATTCATGGTTCCATCCAAGTCATTCAGATGGAGGAGGAGAACCCGGACAGCCAGTTGTCAGTCAAAAAAAGAGACCTGACACAGCTGTGAAACCAAAGAAGTCCTCTCATCCTGTGCCAAGGTCGAGAAGCTACTCTAAGTTTAATTAGCCAACGCTACGGTGATGATCTCTCTATACTTTGGCCAAACATGTATTAAACAATACCTATCTGCCAGAACATTCTGTGGAAGGAGCAATGCCCTAAAGGTGTAACCGTTACCTGATCCGAAGCAGTTGTGTAGACCACCTGTCAGTGGAGACACACAAGCAAAACGGCAAAGTCATTTATTGATTCAAAAGAATCTCCAAGAGTTAGAAAGGAACCGAGAAAATGTAAAAGCCTGGAAAATAACAAGAAAAACACTTTTGATGATTTGCTTGAAACAAACCCTTGGATTTGTCGGAGGAAGAAGTCCAGTGAAAGCCTGGGGCTGCAGAGGTGTTAGCAGAGCAGACAAGCCTCTCCCATAATGGGATGAAATGATTGGTGGCCTCGTCCTTCAGTTGCCATTTAACTCTCGTTCTCTGGATGTTGATCTCATAGAAGAATAGATTCATCTGTCATGAGTGCACAAACTAGTGCTCGATATACCTCAGTTCATGCAGTATACCTAAGATAAGATAAGATAAGATAATACTTTATTGATCCCCGTAGGGGAAATTTGGGTGTTTCAACAGCAACTTTAGAGAAAGAAAAAAAGAAAAAAAAAGTGTACCTCAGCGTATCTCAGTACATGCAGTACACTGAGGTGTACCTCAGTGTACCTCAGTGTACCATTACTCACCAGAGAAGTGTGACATAGCTCTTGGAAACTGCTCCCACCAGAATCTTAGCCAGCTTTCATGGAAGGGCTTTGGCGTGGCCACCGCAGTGGACCACAGCATGTGCATGGTGTCTGGATTCTTCTGCCAATAGATGCTTCGCTGTCCCTTCATGGTGGCTGAAGATACAAACAGGAAACTGTAATCCATCCATTTGAAGGCTGTTGTTGTTGAGGGCGACCTCAGGTCTCCCCATGGCCGCCCCAGCATCTCTCTTCCCTCCTTCTTCTGCCTCAACTTCCTTTGCTGAAGTCCAGGAGATGGCAAGTGAGTTTGTGTGTGTGAGTTAGTTACTGTGTCTACAAGGTGTCTACTATGTGGGGTCTTCTGAGCTTTGGACCAAAGGGTAGGCATGGCCTAATCTGTGGGCCAACAAGGACGGAAGAAGTGTACTGGTTGAAGAGTGAACGTGAAGAAAGCGAGCTGTGGCGTCTGCAGCCGAGAAGCTCCTCTGGGATCTGAGGGCCAGGCTGGCCTCCACAGCTGAGGGACATTAAACATGCATGATGTGTGCTTTTATTTAATTGGTCTTGAAATATTAATAGAGATGGCATTCATGGCTGACATTTGACGAGGGGGGCGGGGGTTCCTAGAGATGGAGGTGTGGTGGTGGTGGTGCCAGCATGTCACGCAGCAGTCGGTCAGCAGACACCTCCCTGGACTGGAGGTCAGTCAAGGCAGCCACCTGTACATAGACGGAGCCCAGATGTAGATGACAGGGGTTGTAGGTGATGGAGCCGTGTTGGCCTCCTAAACGTGGGCGGAGTGCAGATATCTGCTGACATCATGGGGGCTTTGGAAGTAGCTGGTTTTTGGTCTTCACCTGGAAGGTTGTGAATCGTCTCTGCTCCCAAACACAACTTCCGTCAAGAGTCTTCAAACTGCAGTCTGAGGTTCCATGATTCTCCTGTCCTGCATCCTCATCTCTGAACCATATCATCTGCCAAACGGGTTTGTGCTCTGAACATTCCCCATCACACTCATCTGCCCGGTCCACAAAGACAGGTCCAGAGTCTTCTCACATGGAAGAAGCTGCGCGTTACTCAGCCCATGCCAGGTGTATTGCAGAACTCAGAGAGCTGTTGCCATAGATACAGTTCCCAGGGAAACACGGGAAGAAGCTGTGACAGGGGTCCAACTCCACCTGCGGTTAATCCCCGGAGGAGCCTGTGTCCTGGTGAGGTGGAGACAGTAAGCTGGAGCTTCAGCTGGAGGGCCTTTGGAGACTCATCTTCAGAAGCTTCATCGCAAACTTGCATTCCTGATTGCGTCCAAAACATGGCGAATTATCAATAAGTGATGGAGCTGGAGGAGTGGAGGGCTGGAGGGCTGGAGGGCTGGAGGGAGGCTGGGAGGTCCATCTTCTCCTCTCCTTCTCGCTCCTCCCCTCGTACTTTTCTTTTATCTCAGTTGGTGCCCAGCAACAGCCTGTTGTTTCCATTCTGGTGTTGAGCCGTGTGTGTGTGTGTGTGTGTGTTTGTGTGAGTGTGTGTGAGTGTGTGGGAGCGCTATGTGCTGCAGTGTGCAGTGTGTTGGAACAGCCTCAGGAGAAGATCTCCTGCACAATCACAAATAAACATGTATGAAAGATACAGTAATTAGTTTGTGTGTGTGTGTGTGTGTGTGTGTGTGTGTGTGTGTGTGTGTGTGTGTGTGTGTGTGCAGAGACAACCTGTCTGTACGCCTCACACACACACTGGGGCATCACCACAGCGGTCGGTGGATAGGAGTGTGTGATGGTCCCTCTCTCTCCTTCCACTCCCTCTCATCTCGTCATCCTTTTGTTTCTCCGTCGTACCTTTCACATCATTGGCCTGCGACCGGCGTGTGCGCACACGTCTTTCCGTGTGTGTGTGTGCATGCGTGTTTCCATGTGAGCGTGTGTGTTCGGTTGAAGGGCTGGATGTCTGGTGTCATTGGCCGACCGGAATGCAGGGGCGGGGCCTCTGCCAGCAATGATATCTGACAGTGAGGGAGTGAGGGAGGCGTCGGGTTGCAGCTCCAATAAAAGACTGGAAAAGACAATTTGTTGAAAGACAGGAAGAGAAGGAGGGAGAGGAAGGGAGAGGGAGGGAGAGCAGGAGAGGGAGGGAGAGGGAGAAGAGCAGGAGAGGGAGGGAAAGAAGGAGAGGGAAGGAGAGAGGGACAAGGTGGGTGGGAGGAGGTAGAGAAAAGGAGACTGAATAATGAAGTGAGATGAGGAGAGGGAGACTTGGAGCGACATCCATGATGTGGGAGGGAGAGGGGGGGGGCAGAAGAGTTGCAGGATGATCCTTCCAAGCGTCCACCTACTTCAGATGCTCTCCTCCTCGCCTGCCTCCCTGCACCTCCTCCCTCTCTTCTGCCCAGTCAGCCATCCATCCTTCCCTCCATCCTTCCTCGTTTCATGGGAGCACACTCATTGACAGAGGGGAGATTGACTGGTCTTCTCCTTGGACTTGGAATCACTCAGAGAGGAGGAGGAGGAGGAGGAGGAGGAAGAGGACGAGGAGGAGGAGGAGGGCTGGAGACAGATAGAAAGCGTGAAGTCCCTTGAAAATCCGTCCTCATAGGCTGTCTGGCCCACGCTCCCCCTCACTCATCACTGCCAGGGAAGAGGCAGGAGTTTGAGAGAGGAGCTTTTGGACTTCCTGGTACATGGACGTTGGAGATCTCTCCTGGCTAGAGAGAAGATGGGATGACTGACAAATGGTTGGACGACAAGACAGATGGAGCGAAGGACCGACGGGCGGACGAACGCACGAAGACGAGGTGATGCTCTGACGATAAACGGACCGTCTCTTGCCGACCTGTACGTTCCACCGTCTCCTCCGCATCTCTCCGACGACCGGCTGCTCTCCAGCCAAGGGGAGCTGAAGAACACCCAGGGGAGAAGAACCAGGTAAGAGGGGAGGGAATGCGAATGTGGTGAACAAAGTCGCCTGGTGAAAGAAGAGCGGGGAAAGTTGGAGGGTGAATTCTCAGCGGCGGAGAGGAGCAGGAGATGAGGAGCAGAGGCGTCACAACATGAACTCCGTCCTGAGGGGCTGAAGATCTGCGGAGAACCCGTCGCCGCCGACATTGCGGACCATGAACTACATTTTCGGCAACAACACCCTTTACCCCCGCAGTGCCCGGGTGGGCGGGGCCTCCGGGGGTCAAGGGGCGGGGCTCGGGGTCAAACAGAAGCTGGGACCCAAACGGGGCTCGTCCGAGGAGCTGGCACCTCCTCACGCCTCCTCCACCTCCACCTCCTCGCCCGCCTCCTCCTCGCCCTCCTCCTCCTCCTCCCGCTGGCAGCAGCTGCTCACCTTCTTCTCCAGGAGGAGTGCCTTCACCGACTGTATTACTGCTAGTCAGGTAAAACACGTCACACACTGACACACACACACACACACTGACACACACTGTGTGTGTGTGTTTTATGCTTGAGGGGCAGTAGAGAATTAGGGTGGGACGTAGGTAACCTTAGATGGCTTTGTGTGTGTGTGTGTGTGTGTGTGTGTGTGTGTGTGTGTGTGTGTGTGTGCGTGTGTGTGCGTGTGCGTGTGTGTGTGCGCACCCGAGATTACATGAGTCCACGTTCTTGAGTTTCCCCCTGCCCGTCGGGCAGCATTGGGTTTTGGAAACCGAAGCGGCGTTCGCTGGCAGATGAGATTTTGGATAATGTTGTCATGGAAATGAGACTTGGCTTGGTGTGCGAGGCGCAGACAGCCTGTGCGTTGCCATGGCGAAGCCATCCCTCAGCTGAGCCGTCCGGCGGCCCGGCTTCGGAGCCGGCGGGGAAAGGGAACGTGTGTCCGAGCGGCTCGGATGAGCCGCGCTTTGAAGAATGTCAGACGTCTGAGACCGGACCTGTGGCTCCATCTTCCAGATGAACGGGTCGATGTTTGCACACACAGTCCTGAGAGATCACACACCATCAGGGAGGTGAAGGAGGCCCTCGTCCTTCTCAGAAGCACACGCTCACTGTGCCTCCATGAACCGCACCTTCTGCTCAGTCTGATAAAATCGAGAAATAAAAAGTGAGGAAGGACAGGACGGACGTGGAAATGCTGGAGCACGTCGTGCTTGATCAACCGCCTGAGATAAGACGGCGTCTCTATCGACCACCTAAGGAACCTGGCAGCTTCCCTCAGAGTTCATCTGCCGGAACCTTCACACTCACAAAAAACATGTTTATCGAAGATATCAAAGATCACCATTGTCGACCACACGTCTGCTGGAAGGCAGGAAGGAAGGGTGTCCTGTCAGAGCTCAGTCATTGAGTAACTGGCCAGGGTCGGAAGCAGGATCATCTCAGGCTGATGGAGGACTCGGCCTGAGGAACGCTGAGTGAAGTCATGAAGTGCCTTCTGCTTAGTGTTGAAGTCAGTGGCAGGAGGTGGTGGGTTGAGCAGGTGGGCCGAACCAGGGGGCTTCAGACCCTCATCCTGGTCGTGTCCTTTGAAATCAGCATTCAGTTTTACAGAAGAAGCCGAAACCTCCCGTCGTTCAAAAAGGGGAATGAAACGGCCAGACCCAGATAGGCGTCCGGCGGCAGAGAAGATACCGGAGCCTCGGACTTTACCTCAGACCTTACTGAGCTTTGAGCTGAGATGGTCCCGGCCGTGTCCAAAGACCAGGACGTCTCCCCGGCCGCGAGGCGAGCGGTAATGTGTCTGTTGGATCCCGACCTGCATTATTGATCCCGCGGCCTTGAATGGAAGGTGCCGCTGCAACGTCAGCCCGCAGCACTTTGGCAGTTCTCTGCAGATTTAAAGCTCAGACGGTGGAAAATGTAAAGCCTCCCCTTTGCTGTAAACATATTGGCTGGTGTTTTCCCAGGTGTGGACATTTTCCTGTCCAAAGCACTTACTGCATGAATGATAGGCCATTACAGCTACACACACACACACACACACACACATACACACACACACACACTGACTCCATTGGTGCCTGCATTTGAGTCACTTCGACACTTGGACGGCGTCATGGTGGATCAGCAGATTCATTCCGATGACGCCATCATGCAGTCAGTGCTTCACCTGCGGACACAGATTGCTTTTTACTTCAGTCCTTTCATGGAGGGTTGAGTCAAAGGTGCCGGTCGGAGGAGGCTGTCCTCTCCCTGTGCTTTGGCGGGATTCTTCTTCTGGACTGCTATTGGCTGCCGTGGATTTGGTTGCCACTTGTTGACCAGCCTGTCTTCATGAGTGGCTCCCTCAGTGACATGACATGATGATTCTGGTCCAGTCTTCCAGGCTTTAGCCAGTGATCACCGGGAGAAGCCGAAAGAAGGCCTTTCTACTCCTGCATCTGATAGACGCTGTGTTTTCCTACCCGCGCCTTCATGCTGGCCTCCATAACGCAGGCAGGAGCAGCAGCACAGACGACAGTGTGGCTTCATCCTGAAGGGAGATCTTTTCTCTGTATTCCTGCTCAAATCACCTTGCAAGCGGGTCTCCGGCGATTCACCGAGGGAATCGAACTTCTCCCCGACGGAGATCGGTCACCGTTCAGACGGGCCCAGATGGAAAATGCAGCGTGATGTGAAGTGAGATGTCGGCAGTCGGCTCAGTGTCCTGTGCGGAGCTCAGGTGTGATCACACCTCCTCGGAGCCCGATGTCTTCATCACACCGTGTCCCGTCATGAGCTCTGATGAAGACTGAATGTTGCCTCAGGAGCTCAGCTGCTTTGGAAACTTCTCTGCCGCATCTCATCCATACACCTTGGAGTTATTCATCCCAATAATTACCGCTCCCCCTGTTTGTGTATAATTGATGAGAGGTAGAGCAGAGGTATGAAAGTCATCCTGGCTCTCCAGAAGGAGCTCTAAAAGCCTTAAAGAGGCGTTTAGCGGTCACAGGAAGTGGGGGCAGAAAGAGACGTCCAGCTGAAGGATGGAGGGATGAGATGGGGAGACGCTGGAAAAACGGAGTGATTGAGAGGAAACCGATATCCCGTCAGCTCAAAGTGGGCAATGAGAACATCGTCGTCCAGACGGCGAGGAGATAACCGTGTTTCGGCCGTCAGAAAAGGAGAAACCCGGTCCGTCGACCAGCTGCTATTAAATGTCCCTTAACTGATCAATTTATTAACTTACATAATCATAAGAGATGGTGTGTGTACAGAACATGAATCAGCCGCGTGGAGATGCCCACCCACGGCCGGCCTTCTGAGGAGTCCTTCTTCACCCTGGTGAAGAACCAGAAGAAGGCAGAAGAACCAAGGAGGCATTTCACATTCAGTGGACAAGCATTTTTGTTCAGGAGCATTCGACAGCCCGAACACACCCTGACTGTGCATACAAATATCCATCCATGTTTGCAAGCATGCAGATTTGAATATCTATGAAAACCAGGTCGAGTTCAGGTCCAGTCCAACAGTGTGTGGATCTTTGTGTCCTTGTGTGGAAATCGGAGGTGTTCAATGGATGCCAGTCATCGACCTCAGTCACTGATTTGTGAAAAGAACTGGACTTTGACTCACAGGACCAGGTCCAGGTCACGAGCCACCGTCCTGGGCCGGCCCACAGGGCCAGTGCCGGGCCGGCCCACAGGGCCACCGGGCAGGATTATCCTTAAGCCCGATGGAGGTCTGCGGCGGCTGCAGGTCATCTCTGAAGAGTGAAAAACATGAGGTTTGATTTTCCAAACCTCCACCAGGCTTGGCCTGGTCCAACATCTAGTCACCCTCTAAAACCTGTGATATGGAGAGGAAACATCAGCTCGAACCTTCTTGGCAGCAGGCTTCTCTCCTGGTGTGTCCAGGAGCCGCGCTCCTATAAGACTGCTCCTCGACCCCAGACCCTGCTCCCACAGAGGTTCGGTGTCCTCCCGCTTCTCCTCTCGGTGCTTCGCGGGATGTCAGGACACCCGTGGGCTTCACTGCTCTCCCGTTGCTTCTCATCATGGGATGCTGAGGAGTGATGGGCATTTGTCAGGATGCAGCTGCTGTGCTCACCTGAAGATGGGAGAACATTAGCGTGGCTTACAAGCACAGATCTTCTCAGCCGAGCGGCAGAGTGGTCTTTTTGGGAATCTTCACACCATCGACGGAAAAACGTCCACCTGCCACCAGCTTATTCACACACTCGGTGAGCTATCCAACATGGTCACATGGAAACGGAGCCGGTCTTCAGCTCCTGGGAGGAGGAGCGGCGGCTGGATGGATGGATGCAAAAGAATGTCAGACAAATATACGACCGAGCGCGGTTGTTATCTCGTGATGATATTTCTCCGCACGGATCCCTCAGACATACAGTTTACCACTGGACTGTGAAAGTAGCTTACTCATGCTCGCCGCTTTGGTGTTTTCGCATAAGGGAAGAACAAACGTCGGTGCAACGTGAAGGTTAAACTCAGAGGCTTCAACATTAACGTGCTCGGACTCTTTGGAAGCCTGGGGCCAGTGGCCGATGTGCGCGTCTGCCCGCCGCGTGATCCTGATGGCTCGGTACATGGAAAGGGCCCTCGCTACCACCCAGGGTTTGCAGAAGGAGCAGGGAGACCGTGAAGGGGAATTATTATTCTCGTCCTCCTTAAAGAACCAGAGGGCGCGAAGCAGTTCAATGCTTCACTTTTCAGGGTGCGGATAGACGAG
Source organism: Fistularia tabacaria (assembly GCA_901007705.1). NCBI lineage: Eukaryota > Metazoa > Chordata > Actinopteri > Syngnathiformes > Fistulariidae > Fistularia > Fistularia tabacaria. Next base: position 21,065 of record CAAKHD010023178.1, read on the forward strand.
ACGTGATGTCATCAGGGGGCGGAGCCACAGCAGGTCTGGAGACCCCTCACCTCCAGTGCCCTTGGTAACTGCCCTCCGCCTCCGCCACGATCACCGGCATTCAGGGCAGCATCTTCCGTTGTCATAGTGATTCTGCACTGCTGATCAGCAAGCAGAGTGTCACACGTGTGTGTGTGTGCGTGTGTGTGTTTGAATGAGATATCAGGAAAAATGGGGATTTGTAAAAACGACTGCTATAGTCACTCATTTGCACTCAAACACACACAGACACAAACACACACACACATAAACACAGACATAAACACACACACAGACACACGCACACACACAAAGACAGTAGCACGCACACACATACACAAACACACACACACACACTCATGTACACACAAACACGCACACACATACAAACACACACAGACACTCATGCACACACAAACACGCACACACATACACAAACACACACACACACACACACACTCATGCACACACAAACACGCACACACATAGGCAAGCAACACCACCACTTGCTATAGATTTATGGTGCTTGAGAGTGTGTTAGGTGTTGCGTCAACTTCTGCGTGGGGGATGGAGCTAGCATGTGAGCTGTTTCTCTCCCACACACACACACACACACAGACTCTCCCTCTGTATCTCGCTCTCTTTCTTCTCCACCAGTCTTCTTCCATGAGTCGCTCTCTGCTGCTCTAATGAGACGGATCAGCTGATCAGTCACCTGCCACCAGTGTCTAAGAGTCTGAGCAGGTCAGTCTTTCCCACTGTCACGAACGCAATGATGAAGCAGGGCGGACCTTCACCATGCTTCATGAGATCTCCATGAGCAGATGATCTTCAACCTAATGGGTCCCCTACCCGTCAGGTGTCTGGGGTGTGCCTCCCAGCAGCAGTGCTGGTGTGATGTTGTGAGACGGGGTGATTATAAGCACCTTCTTAGAGCTGTTGCACGTGGAAGTGTTACAGGAAGTGGAAAGATCAGCTCTAATGAGGCGCTCGTCCAAATCGCAGGAGCGCCGTTGTGCAGGGAAGAGCAGACAAGCATCCAGAAGTATCATGGCCTACCTGCGGAGCAGCTGTTGGTACGTCTGACAGGGAAGCTGCTGCACAGAGGGCTGGACAGATCAGCCTCCTGCCGTGGTGGACTGGACTTTCCATCTTCTATGTTTTGCAGTTTTCGGTTCATTTCTTCGGCCTATAAATCTCTCCTTCCTCGCTTTTAGGACTTCACGTATCTGCTGCTGCTCCTCTACCGCGGTGTTCTGTGAACCACATGGAACTCTCAGCGTCATTGGTGCTTCAATCAGTGCTTTGGACTGGATTTCTTTTGAGAGGCCGTGCACGTGCTGATTCCCTCCATCATTGATTCCCAGTCCTGAATCTCGCGGTATCCTCGTCACTCCCTGACGTTGACGCTCAGAGCACACGCGCGATAACGTGCAACCTCGTCCTGTTTACAGAGTTAATTATCAGCCCTTAGAATGTGTGTGTGTGTGTGTGTGTGTGTGTGTGCGTGTTGGCCATGACAGACGTGATCCCTGACCTGTCTCCCTGAGCTGGAGGAGCCATTAGAAGACTCCACCGACTCCAAAGACCAGGGTCGTGAAGTCGTGTCTTAGTAAACGTTGAGAGGACATATCATTACCTTTGTGTCCTTCGCTTTTCGTCTTCATCTTCATCTCCACCGGAGTGGCTGCCTGCGGTTTCCATGGTGACCACTGGCGACAGATCGACAGGCACGGTGGCTGTGGAGAGAAGGTGGTGGCCTCACCTCCTCGGCGATTCAGCCAGGGTCCGTCCGAGGAGCGACGCCTGACCCGAGGACCTGGTCGACAATCCCACAGCTGGAAGCTCCAGGGGAGGCCAGCAGTGAGAGGAACATCTGCCCCCTCTGAGGCCTCCTCTCCTGCCTCAGATCATGTCACAGCTCGAGGAGGTCCACGCGTGTTCACCAGAACACTGAGGGATGGTTATGGCCTACAACTGACTTCATCCCCATTCTCTGGAGATCCAATCATCTCCGAAGCTGTCTCATGTTCACATCCAAGTCCAAAATCAGGGTTTCAGCCTCTTTGACTTGTTGAAGGAGGACTTGCAATCCTTCTCTCAGTCTGTCGAGGAGAGCTGACCCCCCAGCCGTGCCTCGGACCCCAACCCTGACAGATGCGAGGCTCCTGCCGCAGGAACTCAGGTCCTCTGTGAACACTGCGGCAGAGCTGGAGGACGTTTGCTTACTCAGACTGCTACCATCACACTGCTAATCTAACCGCGGCTCGGGCAGCGTGCACATCGAGTTTTCTCGATGACTTCCAAGGTCTCCTGACCAGAATCTAAGGAGTGCCTAAACAGACTCGGCAGGAGAACAGCTGTCGTTTTCCGCCACCTCCACTTTTATTGTTTTTACATCCACGCGAGCATGAGCGGCCGGGTTGTCGATCTTCTTAAATCAGTAAAAATGCAAATGATGGTGCTCTTTTCAAAAGCATGAGGGCGGATCATCTGACGTCACTTCTGGGTTTTGATGTCACCCAACTTCTGCCGTCATGTATCAGTGAGCCCCTGCAGCTTTAATTGAAAGGCTTGTTATTTCCAGGCAGTGGGAGATAATATCTGCGAGGCCTGAGTGATGGTGCTCCTCTCACAATATGCCACGAGCCTCCACCAATGGCAGATCGCACACAAATCACAGCTCTAATCACAGCCGGCTCCATGTGCTGATTTATTTAGTCGCAGTGCCGCTGTGATAAATCGCAGCGCAGACCTTGGGCTGCGAATCCCCCCCTCAGCTGTGGAGAGCAGGGCTTTCATCATCTGTTACCTTCGCGTCTGCCGGGGTCCTCGCAGCGTTGACTTCTCCTCCTCCGGGTCACCTCGGTCTGAAGAGTCAATCCGTGGTTCCCATGTCCATGCGGGTCCACTGGACGGAACTGGGCTCTCCAACTTCCTGTCCCATTATTTGCAATTAGCTCGAGTTGGGTGTGTGTGTGTGTGTGTGTGTGTGTGTGTGTGTGTGTGTGTGTGTGTGTGTGTGTGTGTGTGTGTGATGTAAGATAAAAAATGAATGATTCATTTATTCATTTTTAGCATTTCAAATGATTTATAACTATAAAATGTATCTTTATCCGTTAAGTCATTGAATGCATCCTCAAGTCTCAGGAGACGTTGCTGGTTATGTGCCGTTGGCTCCTCCAGGAACGTTACCTAAAATAGAGCAAGAAATGGCATTTCGAAAAGGCAAGAAAATTACCTTTAAATGGTGAAAGTGCTTAAAAGAAGGGGGAAATTCACTCCTCAGAAACCTGACTTGCCAACGAAGAAGGAAATGAAAGGACAGGTGAGACCAGCGTTCCTGATCATTGGAGTTTTTGAGTTCAGATACATATCAAATCTTGGATGCTCCTCGCCGCCGGACATTTATTCCTACTATTATCATAGCGCTCACCTTTTACCTGCACTCCCATGCCATCCGTCACTTGTCCACGGAAGTGGAGTGTGAGCTTCCTGCCGGCAGCTCTCAGTATCTCAGCCCGGTCTGAGACGGAGCAGGATGATTGACGGCTGTTGGACAGGACGTGCACTCCTGTCCCCAGCCGTCCTCAGGCGGCCCCGGGTCGGGGTTAGGGGGTGCTTCGTCGGGGGGGGCGGAGCAGGACAGATTAAGGTCTTCGGGGCTATCCATGGGACGAACCTGCTGTGATAATTAACGAAGCAGAAGATCCAGAACCCGACCTTCACCAGGAGAAGGAGGCGGAGCCCCGTCACCTTTGCTCTCTTCAAATAGCACTTTTTAAATTCTCTTTTCGTCATGGGCCAACAAAGGGCGGCCATCTAAGAGAAAGGCGGGCAGCGTTTGGGTGCATCAACCCTGATCCCGTGGAACCAGGGAGGTTTATGGCCAATAAATGCTTCCTCTTTGTCTTCAATGACGTCAACGCTGTTTTCACTGTTTCCACTCATTTCCATAGGATCCCTTCTGACAAGTGTGGCTTAGGGCCGGGCTGCGTCCTGATTATAGCAATATAGGATGAGTTTCTACTTTGTCATTAACACACACACACACACACACACACACACACACACACACACACACACACACACACACACACACACACACACACACACACACACACACACACACACACACACACTCTCTATCTCTATATCTCCCCCTCCCTATC
>CAAKHD010023178.1:45238-67263 GCA_901007705.1 Fistularia tabacaria
GGCTCATCTAATGGGCTGCTGTGGAGTTGGGGCAGCTGAGGATAACATCAATCGTGCACGCGCGCACACACACACACACACACACACACACACACACACACACACACACACACACACACACACACACACACACACGCACATGTTGTGGGCACGCAACTTGAATGCGGTTAAAATCCAGCTGGCCCCCTGGAGTGCCTGCTAGGTGTCATCTGCTGGGGTTTGTATGTCTCCTCAGTCACCAGCCATGTTTTATTCATGGGGAAGGAGGTCCATGTCTCCAACCGGTGTGTGTTTCCAAATGAAGCAGAGCACATCTCCCTGACAACGCAGAAGAAAGAACTCAGAAAGACCATCGCAGAGTTATTCAAGATTGGTTGTCAGCCTTTGGGGACTGTCATCCAGAAGTGTTGGTGAAGAACCTTCTCTTTGGACCCGATGCCGGGGGAGGACCTTAGATGATTTTAGTGGAAGACACTCCTGGGTTTCCTGGGCTGGAACACAGATTTCAACCAATGAGCAGTGGATCAAGAGCCAGTCCGTCACACAGTTTGTATCCAAATCAAACCCCAGAGGTTGTTGGACAACAAAGCAACAGCATTCTGTCCAAGACGTCACGGAGATTATTGTGGATCCCCGCCATCATGAAATCGGCTCCTGCTCCCTGAGGCTTTTCAAACAGCCGCAGGTTGTAATCCCTGACACTGCAGACGGGATTATAATCCTCGAAGTCAGCTCGAAGTGAAGATATGAGTTGTTGCCCCGAAAGACAATCAGCCCGAGTTACACCAACATGAACACACTTAAAACACCTGAAATTGTGTGTGTGTGTGTCTGTGTGTGTGTGTGTGTGTGCGCGCGCACGTGCGTGCGTGCGTGCATGCGTGTGTCACTTCCACCTAAAAATCCTTTTTTCTAAGCCCAATGAAAAAAATCACTGTAAGTCAAAACTGAATCTGATTTCATTTTGAAACAAATAGTTTAAATTGGAAACCACCCGGCCAGACAGACACTGACGTGACGTCCACCTGGAAACCTCTGGACTCGATGGTGAAGATACCTCTCCTCGTGTTGAGAAAAGCCTCTGACTCCTGGGCTTCTGTGGTCTGCTGTGGATGGAGAAAGCCTGAGTACGCTTGGAAGCAGGGCGTGCTCGTTGTACAGGGAGCAGCTTCTGAACAATCAGAACGAAACTCATTATGGGATGTTTAAACACAACAGAGGAGCTTCTGTCCAGAAGGCTTCATGGTGATGGTGTCCGACCAAAACCATGACAATCCTCTTTCTCTGCCACATAAAGACGGCGTTCTTCTCTCGGTCTCTGTTCGTTCTCCTTGGGTTTCGCTGTGGACCCCAAGTCTCCACATCTGATGTCCACAGTGGAGACCCAGTGCTGAGGGCGAGCGTGGCTTTCTGCCAGGCGGAGGAATATTTCCCTTCCTCTGCTGTTTCTCACGGTCCAAGTGATCCAAGTGCAGTGGAATCTTCAGTGAGAGTGGGACGGCTGCTCGGAGGTGGCCATCTTTCATTATTCATGGCACACAATGACTTGCAGAAGTCCTCAGACGCTGCATGAAGAACCAGGACAGCAGGACATGGAGATCTACAAACTGAGACAGCCGTGTGTGTTATTCTTGTTCTGCAGCTAAGATGCTGATCTCCTTCATAGATTTCCTTAGATTTGTTTGTATGTGTGTTTGTGTGTGTGTGTGTGTGTGGTTGTGTGTGTGTGTGTGTGTGTGTGTGTGTGTGTGTGTGTGTGTGTGTGTGTGTGTGTGTGTTTGTCCGAACACTTTCCTACCATTTTTGAAGTGTTTGATTACAAAGAAAGTCTGCAAACACCAGAAATTCAAAGAGAAAACCCAGATATCTTGGTTCCTCTGACAGCCATACCAGCGAGAAGGTCTTCATGGTCTTCAAAGTGCTCCCACGCTTCTGTCTTCTCAAGCTGGAATGTAACCGAGGTGCACATAGATTATTCTGCTTGTCTTCTTTGCTGCTCCCTTCTCTTCATATAGTTTGGTGCTGAGGCTCCACCAGAAGTTCTGCTCCTGCTCCTCCTCAGCTGGAAAAGTCCCGTTTGAACAAACTCCTGCTTGTGCTTGTATGTGTCGTGACTTTCGTGCAGACCACATTAGTGAGTCTTGAATGAATCTCATATCGGGCCTTCTGTCCACGCTGGGCTTTGGTCCGTGCTGTGTGTGTGTCCATCTGAGGTCCTTTTTTGTCCCGTTCCCGTGGCGACTGTGTGCGGCGACCAGCAGTGCTCCCTCTGTTTCACACATACTTCCTGCCAACCAGGAGAAACTCATAATGACCTCCACCAGGAGAGGAAAAGTGCGTTCTCACACTGTGTGTGTGTGTGTGTGTGTGTGTGTGTGTGTGTGTGTGTGTGTGTGTGTGTGTGTGTGTGTGTGTGCGTGTAACAGGTCTCCTAGTGTTATTTGTATTATCTGCAGTGCCTGCTCAAACACAGCACAGCGTGGCATAGAACTGAACCCTTCAGTTTCTGCGTGGGAGGTGTGTGTGCTTGCGTATGCGTGCGTGCGTGCGTGTGTGTGTGTGTGTATGTGTGTGTGTGTGTGTGTGTGTGTGTGTGTGTGTGTGTGTGTTTGTGGGGACATGGTAGAATGAAGCTGATGCAGCAGATATGGATCTGTGTGTGGTGGTGGTGCAGCAGATGGAGCACGTTGGCTGGAGATCTTCACGCTGCATCAGTCCTGCAGACCAGCCTCTTCCTATTTTCCAAAACAAGGTTGGTCCCTGAATTCCTGCACAGCTGTGCGGGAGGCCGCTCGTCTGGGGCTTCTCAGCCGCGATAGTTTGTCAAATGAATTCACCTCCCTGACCTGCACAGTGGTCTGATATTGGTGGCTTCTCATTGGCTGACTGTTCTCGGCCGCAAGGCTTGGCCTTTTTGTTTGTGAGGGAAATGTAGAATCCAGTGATGATCAGGCACTCCTTGTTTTACGTCACAGTGGGAAGGTTAATGAGCAGCGTGAGGAAACGGATCCTCTTTTCAAAGTCTGGTAAGTGACTGTTTAACTGACTGTGGAAACATGTCCTTCACTGTTTGGCAGCAGTTGTTCTCTCCCTTCTCATGAAGTGATTTCAGATGTGAGTCTGAGTGGAGACGTAGAATCCAACTGGACTGACCTATAAGCTGATCTCCTCCAGCGCCGCAGGTTCCTGCTGTGGGACTGCTAATGCCTGCAGGTTGACAGCAATATTAGTCACTGAGATTACACACCACCGTGGCTGTCATACTGCACATGCACATGCACACACACACACATACACACACACACACACACACAAACACACACATCCATAGCCAGCATTAATATGGAGGTGATGCAGAGAGGATTATTCTCCTCCCGGAGCCCACAAATTACACTGTGTGTGTGTGTGTGTGTGTTTTCTTCCATTGTATAAGATTAGAAGCAGCTCCATACGTTGAGCTCCTCCAGCAAAGTCACCGAGGACTGCGAGTGGCTGAGAGCAGACAATGGGATGTTTCCTTTCTTTGCGTACTTTATTTCATCACCTCTATCATCTCCATGTTTAGTTCTCTTCATCTCTATCCTCCCTTCCTCTTCGTCAGCCGGCCCCTGGCGTGTCGCTCTGACTCACCACCCACTGAGTGGGATTTGAGTGGGTCCCTGCTTTCATCTCCTCCATCATCCGATCACTTCATCAATACTGATGTGGATCGCCGTGATTCAGTTTCCTGCAGCGCAGAGTCGATGCCGTTGCCTTTGGACTCCTGCGACACAATAAATTGATAAATAAATCAAAACTAACAATAACATCATAATCAGAAAGTATTTTTGTCCGCTGTGGATCCTAGACTGACCGCATGTTTCACGCCTTACCCCTGCAGCACCTCATCTCCAGAAATTCCAGCTGTGATTTTATGGCAGAAATGATTCAAAGACATTCTTGGCGTTCCATCAAGTGCCCCAAAGGGTTGTGGAGGTCTGAGCATTCATGTCACTTACTGGAGGAGAGGCAAGACAAAGCCCATGGAGGAGAATACTGTTCCTCCAAAAACACACACACACACTTATTTCTTTATTTCATTTCCCTATTTGATACTAGCACCGTTTCAGATGGAGTGATAGAAATCCTGCATCCACCTTCTCAGAGATCTGCTGGGTCCTACAGCAGAGAACAATGCAGGGTGCTGGAGGTAAATGAAGGAAGGCGAGGGGAAGGGAATATGAGCCCCAGAGCTATTAGTCTCTGTCATCGCCCTCCCCCTCTTCCCCTCGGCTTCCGCTCATCCTCCTCTCTTCTTCTGTCCATCCCCCTGTTATGTCTTGTTTTTACCATCTCTCTCCTTGTCTTGTTTTTATTGTAATCCAGAGAGTTCACGGATTAGATGGTGCTGAATGTTTCTTCTCATCTGGTCAAGAAGAGACCACTTTGCACATCTCTTGGTCAGCCTGCTGCTTTTTACACAGAGCTTTTTCTCTGGTGTGATACCCTGGAGAACCAGGAGCAATGCAGACGTGACATTGACTCAAGTTACGTTTAAAGAATGGAGGAAAATGAGAAGATCGTTTCATTCCTCTTTGTCACCAAGGCAGAAACACACACACACACACACACGCACACACACACACACACACACACACATTCTTACTTCGCCGCCCTCTTCAGCACATTTGGATCAATTTAAAACCATCAATACAGAAAGTGCTTGGTCAAGGGTTGCGTGGGTACTGTGTGTGTGTGTGTGTGTGTGTGTGTGTGTGTGTGTGTGTGTGTGTGTGTGTGTGTGTGTGTGTGTGAGTGTGTGTGTGCGAAATACAGACTTTTGTGCAAACACATACACATGTCCCAAGCAGACTCTGCAGGTGTTGCATCAAGATAAATGGCCTGTCATTAGCCAATCAGGTCAGCCAGTGGGAGGGCAATGGAATACCAAGATTCGAGATAAGCTTGTGGAGGTCAAGCTTTTGACAGTGACAGTGTGTGTGTGTATGTTCTGTGTATAAGTGTGTTTTATAAGAGATCGAGGGAGAGGCCTCCCTGATTAGATGTGAGCGCTCTCAAAGTTTTCTCCTCCTAATCCCTGCATGAGCTTTACTTCCTTTGCCTCCCCTTGCCCACCCCTCACCCCCCTGACACTCCTCTGGGAAGCAGAGTACTGAAGATAGTGCTGCTGCCATTTGACAGCCTAATTGGTATCATTCGTCCTGTTGTTTTTCTGTTCACTGGTAACTCATCACAGAGAGGGTGACAGAGGTTGAGGAGGAATTAAAAGAATTTCAGAAGTTTGGGCGAGGAGAAAAGGAGAAAAGGTTATTGACACATAATGCCACAATACACACACACATGCACAGACAAAATAATCTATTTATATGTGTTTGTGTGTTTGTGTTGTTGAGAGTTTGCACTCTTAATAGTTATGTACTTCTAATGCAAATGGTTCATGCAAGTTATTCATTATTATTTCCAAAGCAAAACTGGTACAGGATACAAGTAAGGAAATGATTTCGACCCCCCACCCCCTCTGTTTGTATGTGTGTAGAGGGCTTTCATTTCAGGATGGTCATTTCTTTCTTTGATCACTAATCCCTTTTCTGGCCCGACTTTATGTCCCTAGCTCTTTTTTCCCTCTCTTTGCCCATCTCACCACTCTCCTCTCATCTCCTCTTGCACGGACCGCTGCCATGTCGGCATTGTGAGCAGCTTACAGGCGAATATCTAGGGCAGGGTGTCTTCTCCCTCTGTCTTCTGTATGTGACTCTCTTTTATTCCACTCTGCTTCTATCAAATATTTTTCTTGAGAGCTTCAAAATTATTGAGCATAAGTGTCATTTCATATCAAGAGCCTGTTCTTTTTTCCATTTTTTTCTTTATTTTCATTCAATTCTCCATAAAATGGAGAGTTGTAATTTTTTGGATACAATTTCAAGAAACTATTTCAAATACAAACACTAAAAAGTGATAGTTGAATATACTTACAATGCTGTGCTATACTTTATTTAATTTACTTATTATTTTTATGTATTCTTTAAATTTCCTACAGAGTATGTGGCATATATGATAAAGATTATACCATGGGATAACATAAATTATTGCAACCCCCCGCCAAAAAAAAAAATCTGTTAATTGATCCATTTGGTCAGGTCTTTTTTGGAAATTCTACAGGATCTGAAATATTAAAGCATCCATTTTTCCCCATTCACATTAGCCAGGGGAAAACTAATGCCTCACTGACGCTACTGTTTTGCTGGCTCTTTGGCCCAGACATAGAGAAAGTAGGCAGACGGTAGAGGGGCCAGTAAGACATAGAGAGAGAGAGAGAATCTAACAATATGGATACAGATATAAAAAAAAAAACTTCAACAGATTTAAGCTGACGTGTAATAATGTACCAGAGAAACACTAACAAAAAAAGGGGTGGAAACATGTTGCCTTTGGAAAAACCCATTCGCATTGAATGTTGTTTTCAGCAGGCTCAGTCTTGATGAAAGCCAATATCCATAAGTGACTCCAAATATAACTGTCTTGTTTTCTGTGCACATACTGTAATGCATGGTGGCCCCAGGGTAACAAAGATATCCTCTGTGTTTCTTCACACAGGAACGGTCCTGGGGAACACATTGCAGAGCTTTAAGCTGGTTGACTTACAGAACTGTACATTTCTAATGATCAGATTGGCTGGTTGGTTCTTGTTCCTTCCCAATACCCTACAAAGCATTTTTGATGTGATTCTAAAACGAGTGTGCAGAGAAATGGGGTTATAATCTGGCTCACCTCCATTTTTCATCATGACTCTGACCTCTCTGTCCCCTTTCTTTCCAGCTTTCTCTTTCACTCTCTCTCTTTTGTTTCTCGGTTTCAGTTAATCTGTCCAACCAGCTGAGGCAAGAAATCTCTCAGCTTCGGCTCAAATACTCACAACTTTCTCTCTCTGTCTCTGTCACACGCACACATACATACACACACACACACAAACGCACAAACATGAACAGAAACACTGTCAATTTGTATCTGTTTGTGTCTTTCTCTCTCTCAGTTCACAGTCCAGTGCACTACAGCATCATTGTTATTCAGTACATTCATAACTTTATAAAGGAGCTTGACATTGACTGGATAGTGCTGGTGCTAGTGAGATCTTGTAATCCCCCTCTGCTCTCTGCTCAGCCCATGTAAAGCCTTATTCCCAAGGAGGTACCTTGTGATTATAATTAGCACTCATCTAGTAGAATACAACAGTGCTGTGTTGGCTGAATAATATGAATAAAAAGAGTGAGAGAAAAATAAACAAACAAACAAACAAACACAAAAAATGGCTATAAGGCTTGATTTTTGTAATACTTTACTTTGATATAACAAAAGCAACTGTTTAAGTGCATCATTGCATAATGCTGCATCTTCCCATTTCAGCGTGAGTTAGATATTCATATTTGTGTCCTTGGGTTTGCAAAACTAGGACAAGGCAGTGTATTTGAAGCAAACTGACCCTATTTTATTTCTTTTATGTTTTACCTATTCAAGTCGGGGATTTTATATGTATTTATTCACTGTTTTGGGGATTTTTTTAGTGTTTTGCTGTTGTTGTTTTTTGGGGGGGATCCTGTGTAGCTCTTTCAAGGGAATCCCTGCATTCTTTCTGTTGTTAAAAGCAAAAAGATAGAAAAAAAAGAATAAAAGTTTGGTGCTTTGTTTTGCTTGTTTTTCTCACTTAAGATGAGAGTTTACGGACAGAAGATGACCCACAGAGGAAGGCCCTATCGCTAACTGTGGCTTTTGATTTTGTGCTGTAAAAATAAAATTGCAATTAACTATTTATATCTTGAACTTCTCCTTCACTCCTTGCTTTAAAGAATCAATGATTGCATAAAGAGCAATTGTCAGTGTTCCGACTCTTGAAAATCTTGCATGCCAAATTTGTTATCAAGCAACCAAATTACTGCATCAGTTTCAGGATATCAAAAAAAAAATCATACTGCTACTCCCCTGATGCACAAAAAAAGGTAAAAGAGGAAACAGTAGGGTACAAATGCCTTACCTCCATGCAGGTATCAGGGATCTTAGCAGCCATACTGTTACACAAGTAAAACCCCAGAGGCATATGGAGAATCAAGCATTCATCGACAGCTGTTCAGCAGTCTGAATGATTGTTGTTTCTGACCTGGATTGGTTAGATTTTAATTCGTGACGAAATCTTCTGTAATGGCAACTGGACCTGAATATCTTCACTTGAAGACGTTTCACCCCTCATCCAAGAGGCTTCTTCAGTTCTTCGAGTGTAGAAATTCCAGTCCAGTTGCCACAATTAACCATGACTTGGATAACTGAGAACCTCCACAGACATGTTAGATCTTGATGCATTACACAATCCAAGATATTGCCAAAATGACTGTGTCACAATATTGATTGATATCATGGATTGGGGTCTATAACACAAAATGCGGATTTATATATATACATACATATATATATACATACACATATCTACACACGTATATATGCGTGTATATATATATATGTATATACACGTGTATACATATATATGTATATATGCATGTATATATATATATATATATGTGTATATATATATATATATATATATATATATATATACACATATATACATATATATGTATATATGTATGTATATATATATATATATATATATATATATATATATATCCTGTTTTCTTTTTCTTTTCCCTCTAATGTTGCTGCTGCAACACCCGAATTTCCCCTATGGGGATCAATAAAGTATTATCTTATCTCATCTTATATATATATACACATACATTTTTTTCAATTTAGAGTCCATATGTTTAAGGAATTTTTGTCATTCAATCATTCAGTCAATTTCTACACTATATATCCTTCACTCGAGGTTGCGGGGGTCGGGAGCCTATCCCAGCTGTCATTGGCCGAGAGGCGGAGTACCCCGTGGACTGGTCGGCAGTCAATCACAAATTTTTAACCAAATTACAACTACTAACATAAACTTCAGAAACTTAAAGTATGGGCAGTAGCATTGGTATGAACAGTGACAGCAGAACAAGTGCAGATGAAAATTACAACATTAATTGTGAAAGTAACATGTGAAATTAGGTATTTTCAGTATTTTGTCGAATGATGAACAGTTGGATGGTGAGTAGATGATTGAATAGGTAGATGTGCGATTAGAGATGTGTGTGTCTGTGAGTAAGTGAGTGTACGTGTGTGTGTGCTGGTAGTTTTGGATAAATGTGTGTTTGTAGGGGGAGTACAAAGCACTGGCCTGTGGAGTAGAGAGAATGCTCCTGTGTGTTGGAGTCAATAGGCTCTTTGTTTAGTGAGCCCGAGAGACAGTTTGCTATGAGGACAGACTGAGAATCCAATGCACCACAGTGTACCTGAACCTGCTGTGCTCTCTCTCACACACACACACACACACACACACACACACACACACACACATACAGACACACACCTACACTGAATACGTGGTAGGACATCGCTCTCCTGGTACAGATCCTTTATCATATAATCTTTTTTTTTTTCCCCAAACCTCATCTTTGCTCCCATCCCTATCTTTATCCCCCTCTATATTTGTTCATTTATCTACACACCTGAATCACCCGTTTTTCTGGCATCAGAAACTGTCCCCCTCTTTTTCAGACCTCTCAGTTATCTCAGCCCAGGGGGTCAGGTGGTGGGATCATTTGTCTTACCTGAGACCTTAGACAGAGAGTGTTTTGTCTCGAGCTATGGGGGCAAGTGATATCCAGAAAAAAAGATGGGGAAGAGGATATGGGGATAAGTTGGGGGGTGGGGGTAGATAAAACTCCAGGTAAAACCTATGTGCAGGTAAGAGCACAGAACACCAGGATTTTTTTGGCAACCTCTTGATGTTTGGCGAAGATGGCGTGTAGCTGGAGCTTGATTTCATAAAAAGTATAGCTATTAATAGAGACACAGGGAAGATGTCAGAGAGGGAATTGTCCTCATTTAAATAAACGTAGGACTACCTCTGATTGGACAATGTAAGTATCACAAAATCTTGACGTATTTCTTTGCAATTTTTTGCTTTTGCTCTTTCAGAACTTAAGACATTTGCCATGTTTACAAATTGTGCTGCTTTTCCTTTGTACTTCTGAGTCAGGATACTTAAGGTCACTCAGCCTTGAGCCTATCATACTTGAGTGTTGTTTAACCAATTACAGCATGTTATTCTTAATGGAAAATATTCTGGACGGAAGGTTTCTGAAAGCCTGCTGATATTTCACTACAACAACCCAGTCCCATGTCAGCATAAATCACATATAGTAAGTTTGTTTACTCGATATGATTGTGTGTGTGTGTGAGTGTTCACACATATGTGTGAATGTGTGCACACAAGCAAGTGTGTCCAATGGCAGAGACGGTATAAATAATGGATAAAGGTCTAATAAGCTTTCTTTGTAACATCTATGGGTTGTTGACCACTGGGATGAGCATTAAGATTCTGTCACTCAAACTCAAAGGCACAACACTAAGCTTATCCATGGCTCAACACTCACACTCACACTTACACTCACACTCACACTCACACAGACACAGACACAGACACAGACACACACCCCTACCACACACATACAAACATAAACGTGCGGCCTTAGGTTTGTAAAACAACGATCGCCTTTTCTATGTGTCCAAACAAGAAGATAACAAATAAACCATTTTGTCTGTTTCCAGAGGAGGACCTCGATAAGACATAAATCAGCTTACATTCATACACACAAACACACACGCAGACGTGCAAATGCACGTGCACGCACATGGACACACACGCACACACTAACACAACACTGGCACATGAACAGAAAAAAATATAAATCTATAGCCCTGACATTCTAGAAATGTGGTTGAAAAGACAGATTAAAACAGAGCTGGTTGACTTTCACATTCATTTTATTGATATCAAGCTCTGCGAGTCTCTGCTTACTTTTAATGTAAATGAGTCTCCTTCATCTTTAATTTCAAAACTGTCCACCCAAGAAAAACAAATGGCTGTTCTGAATAAGGTATAGTCTCCCCAATATAATTGCCTAATTTCTCAGGGACAAAAAGAAAGCTATCAAATTAATGAGACAAAGATACAACTTGTTTTCAATCTAATATTAGCAATTTTAAGATTTTATTTATTGATGAATTTCTCCATGTTTTTGCAGCAGAAGCAGACAATACAACTTTTTGCAAACTACAGCAATATATTTAGATTCTGATTACAGTATTTTTTTATAATCTAATGCAAAGTATAAGACTAGTATATGGGGGCAATATACTAATCAAGAATGTTTTTTTTTTTTTCCATAAATAACAACCCATCTTTATATATGGCGACTTACAAGGTGCTTCAGCTGCTGTGGTAATTTTGAAGAAAGTGGAACATCGGTTGAGCAAATGCTCCTGGAATGGATGGACAGAGAATATATTAGCTCGTTCCATTGTTTGTGTGTGTGCGTCTTTGTTTCATGCCTGTGAGATGCATTGTTAAAAGTCAAACATTCCTGTCTCCATATGAGACTGGATAATTGATCATTTCTATCTGCAGTGGCTGATTTCATCAGTGGTATGTCATTGTGGAAAATATCCAGGCAAAAGTCATGTGCAGAATCTTTGTATCATCTAAAGTTTGGGTCATTATCTGAATGACTCTGCCCTTATATGGGCATTCGCATACCAAGAAATTAGAACCATAAACTAGACCATGTTATCTGTTAACTGAGCAAAAATGTTCTCAGTATATTATAAATTTCGTCATATTCATTGCCTCACAATACTGTTACAAGACTTTTTAATATGGCCATTACTTACATTTTGTAGTACTATTTGTAGTTTTTGGCATGACCCAAATACTGTTTTGCGGTGCACGTGCTATGAACCAGCTTTCAGATCCGAAACATTATAGCATTTTGGATAATGATATATCTTTTTTTTACATTTTGTGATCTACGTGTTTGGATCAGTTTTGTTTACACCTTTTTTTTTCATGTTTTCTTTCCAGCCAGACTATGAAAAAATGACAAACATCACAGTCTGTTAAAGCTGTGCACTGCAACAGTATGGGTATTTCAGTCATTGCGGATGACAGAAGGAGACTATAAAAAAACAGTTAAACTTACAGGGGATTTTGACCTGATCATCATCAATCCACAAGAAATCGATACATTATATTTGGACTATATATACAACTCAATATCGGAGACCGTTTTAAAGAATGTGCCAACCAATGGCAGTGAAAATTAGCAAATATAACCATATTGACCAAAACACTGTATTGTACTGTCCTGTAACTGTTGTACAGCTGAAACACAAAGCAATTTTACTTTCCTTTTGTCTCTATCATTGTCTAACAATATTTTTCTGACTTCCATGCAGCTCCCACATGGCTGCCTCATGCATATTGCTGTATACGACATTCCTCTGGCCAGTAGCTGCCCATCCATGAGTGTATTTGTAGATGTACGTGGGCTGCTCTGCCTCCCTCTTTCCCTCCCGTTCCCTCACTCTGTTAATGTTGACTCATCCATTTTGAGCCAATTAATAATTCAGAGAGTCTGCAGGCTGTTTTTTCATCTGTCTCATCTCTGCACTTGCTTGTGAAACAACACTTAGTAATTAAACACCACCAAAAGAAGATAGAGACTCTGCTTGGGGTGTGGGTAGGTGGTGAGTAGAGGTTGAGGGTGTGGAAGAGGATGGATGCACAAGCGATGGATAGGATATGGAGCAGAGAAAAGTGTCTCAGCAATGTTGTAAATTCTCTGCAGGGCCTTGTAAGCTGCCAGACAAGCTGAGGTTGATAAAAAAGAAATGAAGTAAGAGATACGCACACCAGTGAGCACACACATACAAACACACAAATGGGAAATCGGTTGCATAGAACAAAGTTTACCCCCTGCTATCGGCATCATTCGCTGCTGTGTTTTATGGCTTTCTATTCCTATGTGATTTTCTCTGGCGTGTCACATAGGGTCCAAAGCCATTGGGTACAGAGCGGGAAGTCTGCAGACGAGGATTAGATGGATATATAGAAAGACACAGGAGGGATAAAAGAAGGGCAGACACAGTGTTTGCACACTTACATAGTTAATCTGCATGACCATGAGGTCTCCCTCCCCTTGCTGGCCGTCTAGAAACCTGGCTCAGCTAATTGCCCGCATATGAGACAGCCGCATCTGTCCCAAGAGCCAAATGCACACATGATTGCAGACATCTTATATTTGGGCAGGTTTTGTCACCAACTCTCCATGCTTTAACGCACACACACAAACACACACCCACATGGAGTACACACCCCAGTCAGGCCTGCTGCTGCGCCTGCTGCTGACTCAGGCTGCTATTTAATGAAGCTCTCAGTTTCACCTTGCGTCTTCTAATCTCAGCAGCCGTTTGGGATTGGCTGATACTGGCCCGCTACTGAAAATTGTTAACGTTGGGAGTTTAGTGAGCCTTAAGTCTGCTTCTGGCTGTGTGTGTGTGTGTGTGTGTGTGTGTGTTAAAGTGATACAGCGAGGAGGGGTGTAGCTGCAGAGAAATCTAGAGCAACTGAAGTGAAATTATGGGTGTTGGAAAAAATGTGGGATGGAAGTAATTTATTACTTTTCTGCCTCTTGAGTGACAGCTCTTAAATGACTGGCATTCCAATCATGGAAGTGTGCATATGTGTTTGTTATAACTGACCTATTGACTGAGCCTCAGCAACTTTTTCCAAGAGTATCTTGCTGAGAAATGCACAAATAGGAAGGAAAGACACAAAGTGCCTCAAGGTTTTCATTGACAGCAGGCAGTGACATATTTACCTAACAAAATATTTGCTGTAAGACAGCTGATATGAATGACAGTTGCTGACAATTTGACATCATGTTGTTACTCACTAAATGGAATGATTTGTCTCAAATGGGGTGGATTAGTAGAGATACTTTATTGATCCCAATGCCAAAAATAAATATATAAATACATTCATGCTGGGTTTAATATTTAATTCCGAGAATCCAAGAATTCACCCTAACTTCTTTGCTTCATGTATTATAAAACTCTTTCAATACTTATGTTCACATGGTCATGCATGGGGGAAAAAAAAAAAAAAAAATTAGCATATATATATATATAATATAAAATCACATGTTTTTGTTTCAAATTCTGAAGATGCTATCTTTTAAATAAATCAAAATTCTTTAAGTCGTGTCTTTACTTTTCCGTTCTGATTTTGAGCCCCACCCAAAATGTCTTTTTTTTAAATCTTGGTAATGTGTCAGCTCTTGACCACAAATGTCTTGATGCAATAATTTATCCCCTGTTTCTGCCTTTTGTGCAAATGTCATC
The DNA here is from genome assembly GCA_901007705.1 of Fistularia tabacaria. NCBI lineage: Eukaryota > Metazoa > Chordata > Actinopteri > Syngnathiformes > Fistulariidae > Fistularia > Fistularia tabacaria. The sequence continues at coordinate 59,567 of CAAKHD010023178.1, forward strand.
AATAATGTTGAGAGTTTGGTCAGAAGCAAATAAGTAAATGCTCAGGATAAATAAATACGTGCTAGTCGAGGGTCTGTTCAAAGTGATGGCAGAGTTAAAAATGGTTGCATCCCTTGTTTTACCTCTTTGACTCCAATATTGGCACTGTGAAACTGTGACCTGAATTTATACATTTATATGTTTTGAAAAAATACATTTTCAGACTTACCTGTAATTCATATTACGACCTATATTATTGAACTGTGAACAATTGTTCACATGATTAATGACCTCAGTTAGCCTCTTATAAATGCTCCAATGGTCTCAACTATGAGTTATAAGTAAGCCTCAATTCAGCACAAAGTTCACTGACATTTGTTTTTTATAAAAGGGGCTGCATAAGATATGCTTTTATTTCATGTCTACAGATGGATGTTCTGTGGCTTCCTTGCGATTGGCATGTTATAATTATTACTACTACAAGGTCTAGAACACCTTGCCACCAATCAATGGACTAATGCAAATCGTATGCATTATCTGAATTCTGTCTAACAGAAAGTCTCTGGAAAATGTAGAAAGTATAGGGAACATTGTCCTCTGTCTTTATTTTTTCTGCAATTTTACACAACACAGCAGTTTTTCTTTTCACTCCAGTGTTTGTAAGAGTTGGCAAGGTTCTGTTTCAAGTAAAGTGAAAAAAATAATTTAAAAAACAAATCCTTTTCAGTTGGTGCAAAAGGAAGTCCGCAGTTTTAGAAACCATTAAAAAAGTGCTAAAAACATATTTGAAATTAACATCATAAAAATGGTGGGAACAATTTAGGTCATTTGAAAAATGTCTTGGACCAGGCACCCATTGTCCATAACATTAATCAAGCAAATGGCAGCATGATATTTTAAAAGGCCACACACTCAGTGTGGTTGGTATGGGCTAAAACAAGCTAAAAGAAGATTATAACTGCAGATGGGAATGAAGTAATGACCATCCCTGGTGTATAGTATAGCAGGTATCTAATATTTGCTAATATCAATGCCTTTTGTACTATCCTTTTTTCAGTCTCAGAGTCACAAGTATGTACCCATTTTGTACTTCATTAATAACACTCTTGTGCTGGAACCAACTAATGACATGCAGCTGGTGACAATAGGCAGCCCTACTCCCTTTGGCATGAAAAGAAACCCATGAAAATTGTAGGAACTGAATATATGCAGAATATGCAGGACAAAGAGAATTTTATGTCAACAACCTTACAAGCACTCAGTGTTTCCTTACACCTTCTTTTTTTATGATCTAAACCTCGATGATTTGTGAATCAACACCAACCACTGAGGATTGGCATAACCTTGATCATCCCCCATATTTTACTTTCTTTTTTTCCCTAATTCCCACCTCTGAGGATGTGGAGTGTGATGGGAGGTACTGTGATACAGGTATCATTGACTCAAAGGGCATTCACATCAGAATATATTTTCTAGCATATGCTATTTTTTATTATTTTCAGTGACTTCACAGAACAGTTTCATAAGAACAAGATGTATGAGCAAATAGGTTGGTCATATTTCAGCTCTTCTGTCTCTGTAACTGCAACCAAAAGCTATGCCAGGAAATGTGACGAAAATGATACCCCTCAGTGGGGACATAAAAAAGTAATTCATTCTTAATAAGCATATGTTGTAAAAAAAAAAAATATGAATCAAATATGTTTTACCTGTAAGGTTTCCATGAGCACCTCTCATCAATCCCAACGCTGTGCATTTCTCTATTACATTTCAAGAAGTTGGCAACCCACTAAATAAATCAATAGCTCCTATCCTTTGATTTAGGCTCATCTTCAATGAAAAAGGGATGCTCAGTAAATGAGAGAAAAGTACAAAATGTTCAAACACCTCCTGTCTTATATGTCCTTCCCTCTCCCTCTTCCACTCCTTCCCTCTCTCTCCCTCTGCAGGTGTCTGTGGATGCGGTGCATCAGGTAGGCCATGCCCTTTACCTGTGCCTGCTTCTGTGGCCTCAACGGCTTCTGTCGAAGACGAAAGAATACAAAACCAGAGCAAGTGACAGAAGTGGAGCATGAGGAGGTAGACCGATGGAGAGATCAGGAGACAGAGGTGTGACAGATACATTGGGTTGTTACCCTTTTAAAGGATATACAGTTTATAATATGTGTGTGTGTGTGTGTGTGTGTGCGTGTGTGTGCGTGTGTAAGATCATTATGTAACCAGGAGGATAAATACACATATCTTGATTTCAATATAAGAATGTGACATTATTGGTCAAACCCATGAACTCGATACTCCATCTTTCCCAGGAGTCAGTGATTAAGGTGTCAAGTTCATTTTCTTCTCTGCCAGAACTCAGCGACCATAAAGCCGTCTCGAGCCATGTTATCTGACACTTAACATTTGCCTATACCACAACATTTTTTCTCTGACAGTGGATGGTGAAATTTACTTAGGTGAATATTGAAGAAAGCCAATTTTCCCTTCAGATTCCATTAATTTCTCACTACAATCAATGCACTGTATAATGTGTGAGGGGTCAGCCAGCTCAAAAAATCCATTCAATCTATTACTGACACTCCCATCACTTTTTCTCCGTTATCACAAGCTGAATTGGAAGCAAAGCTGCGCAGAGCTCTGCACCTCCTCACCCACGCTTATGTCAGATCAACTTAGTGGAAATCTCATCCAAGTGAGAAACTGTGTAGTCATTTCCAAAGTCACCCATGGAGCGCCAGAGCTCATCTAGGTTTTCACACTGAGCTGAGCTCAATCTAAAGCCGAGCAGCTGTCCAATCAGCAGCTTAGCTGGAGTGTGAAGATAGGAGTCAAGGGTCAGAATGAGCAACAAGGTTTTTCGAGACATCCCTCCACTGATGCTAGCGCATCAGTGCCTCATTAATAGGCAGACAAGTAATTAGAAAACACACAAACTCTGATGCAAACCCATCAATTAATGTCCTCCAGTGGGAGTGGAGTGTATGTCCATAGATGCCACTGCTGTGCACATCCAGCTGTCACCTGTTTGAGTGTGTCACTTTGCAAGCGTGTGCATCTCTTCTTGGCCAGAACAAAAGACTTTCAAACCCGAAACTAGTGGTGAAGATATCCATTCAGCTCCTATAGAGGTCCCTTTTATTATTTTTTTTTAAATGCACACACACAAAAAGACACAAATACACACAGGTCTCATTAGTGTGTGTATGATTATGCATTGCACGTACAGCCAGGCAATGGAGATCTAATTAACCTTTTCCTGCAGGAAACAGATGCCTGGATGTCACACATACACACACACGCACACACACACACACAATGGCACACACACGTTGGCTGTCAGGGAAACAAAGCCAACGTCACGGTGTCACAGAAACAAAGCCCCGAAACGCGCTGCCTGGCACTCTGTGATAATCTTCTTGTGCATATTTACATTCAAGGCTTAGAATATGCCTCGGTGCCATCGTCTCCACCTCAGCTCTCCTCCACCCATCCTCCCCAGCCCCTCTTCAGCTGGTTGTCAGCCTCCCAAACCCTTTCTCTTTTTCTTCTCCATCTTTGCATCTGCCCTGAAACCCCTCTGCCTGAACTCCTGCTCTCGTTCATAACTACAGCACTAAACATAGCCTTTCATGGCAGCTCCTGTAAATTAGTCCCCCACTCTCATCTTTCCTCCAAGTATCAAAGATTTCTTCAGGCAGCCAAAAAGCTGTTTTATGATAGATTTATAGACAAGCCTTATTGTGTGTGTCTCTCTGTACGGAATAGATTGTCTGTTTACCAATTGTCTAACGCCGAACGGCAACATGAGTCAAAGCTTAAACCATTTCACAGTTTAGAGCACCTATTATGACTCAGTGTGTTACGACGTGGCTTTAATGAGAAAAAAAGCGAATGAGATGAGGGGCAGTGGGAGGATAGAAGGGGAAGAGACAAAGGACGGTAATGAGAGTAAGAGTTGGAAGATTGGGGGTGCTAATGCTAGACAGAGCAGTCATACTAATTGGCTACAGTGGATAACTTTCTGAGGAGTGTCTGTGTGTCCATGTGTGTGTGTTTAAAGTAAGAGCCTGATCTGACGGCATTACAGTCGTTTAATGCTCCCTCCATTTCATATCTTTAATGAGAGGAATTTTCAGTAATGGTGAGTGACTTTGAATCGTCGTTTCTCACATGCATGCACACAGACACACATGTGCACATACACAGTTAGGAGATAGTGAGTTTCTCAAATAGCACCTAGTCCTTTATGGATCATGGCAGTTTTCAGAGATTATAACTCAAGGACAAAATGATAAAAATAGAGGGGCGGCACACCACTTTTGCAACAGCAGGAGGGTGGAGTGTGTGTATATATGTTTTTGTGTGTGGGATGGGGTAGTGAAGACGAGTACTGTCGCATTAGATTTGGGTCAGAAAACGGAAAGTGGAGGGTGGTGGGGGGTTCAGACAGCAGGGAGATTTATCACACGCCGCTCCCTGTATTTCTCACTCGTCTCCTTCAACACCTCCCTTCCTTTCTCCTCTCCTCACACACATGAATGTGCACGCACACACACACACACACACACACACACAAAACTGCATGAGATGTAAAGGTGAATGTGTGCCCTGGGAGTGGTGGAGGAATTGGCAACAAAAGGCAGTAAACTGCTGGAAAGAAAAAGGAAAAAAAAGAGGTAAAAGAGAATGAGGCGGAAGTGAGGCTTAAACAAGACTCAGTCAAACAACATTTTTAATATTAATCCATTCTTTTGTATCTGAGGAATATTCTCTTTAAATTAAGCGCATTCCTATATAATCTCAGCAGGGGCTGAACTCTAATAGCAGAGCAGCTTTGTTGCCTGTGATCCAAGCCACTTCTGTTCCCACTTTAAAGGAACAGTGCCACATTTTATGGCACAGGCCAGATCAGTACAACCTAGGTTCTGGACCTGAAAGTAGTACCACTCAACAAGAAAGCAAAATGTATCAAATATCCTGCCCTTTCAGTAAATGCCATGTTGGTCAAAACTTCATATAAACCCCTTATTCCTGTCAACACGCAATGTTGTTCGACAAAGTAGAATTCATAAACGGCCGAATCACAACAAATGGGAGTACCTTACCCACAAAACAAATTTCAGAAAAGAAAAAAAAATGTTTTTGCTTTTCTTTCCTCACATGAGAAGCGAACGCATGGATGATGGAACTACTTGAGACAAAGCCAATTCCAGAGTTCCTGGGTTCTCATCTTGGGAACAAACTGCACAGAGCTTGTCATCATGATGTTACCAATGCTCGATCATTTTATTAAATTAGTGTTAAAGAATTAGAGAGTCACTTCAATTTGCACATTGACCATAATGCAAAAGAATCTGGATCATACAGTGATTAAAGTTCAAAATCTTTTTTTCACACTACCCTGCCCTTCAGTAAGCCAAGTTCATTGCTTTTGCTACATTTAAGATGTTTTCATTATCAGAACATTTCCAGTCTTTTGGATTTGCAGACTTTGTTCATAGAAGACAAGATCTAGATGCTATAATTGCAGACAAGGCATCTGCTTTGTTCGACGTATGCACCAACATAAACTGAAATGTGAAAGTATGTCTCATTATGTTATTCATAAATACATATCAATATGTGTTTGACTGGTGGATTTTTTTTTTACTTCTCAAACCATGATAAACAGACTATTATAAAAGTCTTGGTGTTTTTTTTTCCAAATTTGTTAAGCCAACTTTATTGCTTGTTTTTAAAAACTCCTTTGTGGATCCAATGAGTAAACAACTGTCCCTTTTTTGTCATCTGCATTCTAAAAATGGGAAGGCATCTGTCCAAAAAGTAAAACGAGAATTCCCTAATGTTAGAGAAATTCTCCTTCAAAATCAAGTAGACGTGTTTTTTTTTTTAACAAAAATTAGCAAGTTTACATATGTTTTATACATCTTGCATATGACTTTAATTCCATTCATAATATCACATTATACTATGTATCTGTATGAAAATACAGCTCCGTAATATTGGGCTCTCCCAAATTCCTTAAGCCTGAGAATACCTGCTGATGAGGAAAGCAGCCATTTTAGGACTGACTATTTATTCAATACAACATCTGCCTAATTAGTGACCAGTCTTGCTGTGGTCCATCTGCAATGAATGATTTATTCTGATTTAATGTTCAATCCAACCTAGAGACACTACAGTCCATGACTATGAATAATCAAATTCCGTAGTGATTTTCTCATTTATTGGTTTGCCAGTAAAACACACATATCACTCTTACTCTAGGTGACAAAATTATTGATTCAAGTTGACAAAAAAATTGTTTTTTACGCTGTTGATGCTCTGACAACCATTATTTCCGAATGGGAAAAAGCTCTTCTTCTTCCCTGAGTGTCCTCATATACAATATGTCCTTTGATCCCGACATGATATGTTTCCTTCCTCATCAACATCTGCCCTTTTTTCAAAATGAAGAGGAATGTTATTGTCCCACAAAGGCAAATAAGAAGCATTGATATGCAAACCCCTGATACAATGTGGGTTGAATAAGAGTGGTGGAGCCTGGTCTAGCAGCTCCCATCAGTCCATGAGAAACATTGGATGCATGGCCAGAAGGGGTGCTGAGATGGAGATAAAAATGAGTGGAGGAAAAAGATATATGTTGTAATTGAGACTGTAATGGTTTTTGTCGGGAGTACCTGTCAGGGTCAAACTAAAATGATGTCTGCATGAGAGGAAAAGAGGCATGAGAAGTGAGCGAGTCAATTAAAGCAATACATCTGAGCAGGAGTACTGCATCCATGCCAGCCTCACCTTATTGCCAATTTGTGCACAAACATCAAACACCAACATGCACTACCCTCAAGCCCCGCTGACTGGTGAGTGCAAATCAACTAAAGGCACCCATACACAGTCAATCACACACATGCTTAGGCTCACGCTGACAACCCACCTGCACTCATTGATTGGACACATTGGGCTGCTTAACAAGGTGTCAACACTGCACATCTTAGCGGAAAGATTGGAAGATAAACCTGCCACTGTTGAATATGCAATTCTCCTCAAGTCTTGATGAAAAAAAGGTAGAGGGCTGATTAAGCAGCATCCCGCTGAGCCAACCCAGAGCCTGTGCCATAGTCATTACCAACCCACGTCTTACCCCAACTAATCTTATCATGGTTTGCCTGCCAAACTCAACACTCTGATGGAGAAGCAATTCTATCACCCTCGAGAGTAAAGGTAGATGCCTGAGGAGTGATGAAATTAAGTAGAGTTAAATGTGCTTGTAAATCACTATAAAGGCAGCATATGGAAATCCAACATGCTTACTGGCAGCATGGTATCACTGATTCAAATTTACTGAGGATGTAATGTAAAATAGCGAATGTCCTGCTTTTGCTGCTGGTGAAAAACATTGTCATACTCTTATCTGCAATATTATATAATCAACCCAAGGAACTATCTGGTGAAAAAAAAAATCAGAATACAACAAAAAATGTAATGATACAAGTCTGAAAAACTGTTGAATTTAGTTTTTTATGATATTTGTGTTTAACAAATGTGTTTTATACAAAATATTGATCAGATATTAACATCAATACAGTATTTGATGCTCCATTTCATATGTGAGGTCCCCACCCGGTGGTACCAGATTCAAATCCTGATTTTTTTTTTTGGGGGGGGGGGGGGAATTAAAAATTTATTCAAAAAACCCAAAGGCCGTTTGTTTTTTATCA
>CAAKHD010023178.1:67283-79864 GCA_901007705.1 Fistularia tabacaria
CCCCTTTCATATTTGAGGCTCCCCCCCCGGGGACCAGATTCAAATCCTTATTTTTTTTTTTTGGGGGGGGGGGGGAATTGAATATCTAGTTCGAAAAACCTCAAGGTCTGCTGATGTTTATGCATTGCAGCATCAAACCACTGCCCGTCGGTAATTTGCGTTTTGTATGTCACCAAACTTGCAACCATTCAGAAGTGTTTTATGAAAATGCGGGTTAACGTTAAAAACGTTTTGGGGGGGATCTATCAGCAACTGCCAGTTCCTTCTGAACCCTTAAAAACACACATCTTTCCCAGCAGCCTGATATCTATACTTTCCGCTAAAGGATATAAATGGATGATCTTTTTTCAGCTGAACAGGGAACTTTTGTAAACTTTTGTAATTGGCCAAGGGCTGTAAAATGGTCAGTGTCCCATATATCTGATGCCGAATCACCGTCATCAATGGAAGTGAAATCAATCCCTTGCTTTTTGTTTGTTTTTCTTCCTGCCTCTCCTGTGTCCCTCTCATATGTTACTCACACAGACACACATAGAAAAACACAAACACTTCTGACAGTGGTCGATACAGGAGTGGGTATTGAGCAGCAGTTGTGGTCTAAATGAGAGTTTGATTTCTCGGGGGGTGTTAGCCCCCTGTAAACCACAGCATTGTGTTATCCCTCAGAGACCTCCTAACCAAGAGCTCATTGATGAAAGGTGTGTGTGAGCTTTAAACACCATTTGATTTAGTTGTACTCAAGAACAATACTTTTCATTACTGGCTGATAGCATTCATTAAGAGCAATCCAGCCCCTAATGAGCTGATCTACTGTGCACTTCATTCTCCTTGAAAACAAGAACATAAACACTTTTTCTTAGGCTTAGGCTTATGCATACGCCAACAACTGCCAAATCTACCTTATTTGCAGCAGAATTATTGTGTGTTTTCTTTGGATCGGGCCTTTTCTCATCTTGCAGGTAATACACTTTGTGCCATTTTAGCCCATTCTTAAGAACTGCTAATTCCACTCTTATTGCCCAAACCAACAAAGAGCTGGAGTCATCGATCTGATGTGTGGCAAAAGCAATTGGGTACTTTGTCGATCGGTGTCGGCTTTACTGGATCCAGGCTTCTAATGCTGCTTGACAGGATTTGTCTTGTTTGCAGTATCGTGCAATAAACCTCTGCTAAAGCAACACATAAAAAGAGCTGAAGGTTTATGTTTAGTTACAAACATGGAATTTTCCCAAGAATATTGTGGGATAGGGGCATTAACAGGCGTTAACATTTCATTGCTCATATGTAAGCTACTGTAACACAAAATGTCTTTAGTAATATATATGTTATACAAAGCGAATACAAAAGATATTTAACAATATAATTTTAATTTTGAAAAAAAATGATCACAAATGTTTATCATTAAAGACTTGCATCACATGATGGTATGGTATCCTTTAAACCTTATAGCTCTAATGAGACAGGCTAATTTAGATGCTTGATGCAATTTCAGACATTTTTTTCTTTTGTTTTGGAAACCATTTCTTTTGTATTCAAGAAAAAAATATGGAAATGTCTCAGAATTACTGTATCTCGGCTCAGTTTGTAGAATTGAAACATCCATGGAGGCAGAGGATGTTTGATGTGTGCTGGATATGTAATATTCATTCACCTCCATTCTCTGAACCTCCCTAAGAATAGTCAAGTCCCCCCATATAACATCTGATCAGTAGCTGAGAAACTTGTAGGAGGGAATTGCATATTTCAAAATGGTGCTGAATTATTGACAAGAAATATATATTCATAACTTATCCCACAATCAAAATGTATCTTCTCAAATACTAATGGAAAGTAATAGAGTTCTGACTAGAAAAGGGTAACATTGAACTCCCTGCAACAGTATCTCACCAAATGTTTTCAAATTTGACACTTCCAAGTGCATTCAAATCAATTCATTAAATCCTTGAAACAAGAGAAAGAAAGAAAAGAGTATGTCTCAATGCCTTACAGGTAAAGTCTCTATGTGAATTATTTGCATTGGTGTGAGGTGTTTTGGTATCGGAAGAAGAATGAGATTATGCCTTATAAAGTTCTCCAGGATAGTGTTCACGTCCATTAACACAAAGAATGTCCATAAAGGATAATCTTTACAGTTCGAGTTGTACCAGAGAAGATCCTAACTCGATTGGTAAGCCCATTTTTGCAAATCTTATCCTCTTATGTGGCGGCTGTTTAATTGTTTGACATGGGTGTTTGTGTGATAAATAAATATATAATAAATTATTGCAATTCCTTGCAATATCAGGCATGTCACTTTTATGCACCAGTTCTGTTTAAAAAGTCTGTATATATAAAAAACTGAGCTAAATAGGAATAGGGGAGAATCATATTTTTGAAACTGGTGGTCAATGGGCCCCAAAGAAGAGGCTGCGAGGATGCAGAAAAATGTTTTTTGCGTGTAACAACCCAAGAAGTCACACACACCTTTCATTGACATTTATTTATGCTTTTTTTGTGAATTTATTTATTCATTGATCCGATTGCATTCCAATCCAAAAGGCGAATTTTGAATAAAATTACTCACAAGACCCTTCAGTTAGAGGGCTGGCCTCCGGTCCAACTGGCATCAGCACTAGATGGCAACTAGACCCACTCACCAAAGACCTGGCTGATGTAATTCCAGTGTAACGACACTCAGAGCAGGAAAAATTAAGGGTATCAATACTCTTTTTCTATAATAATGATGGGGGACACAGCTTCATGTTTTTCAGAAGAGTTTCAAAAGGTATATAATTCTGTATCATACTTAAAGGAGCTTTTATTCCTTTTTTATTCATACCTCAGCCTTTCCGGCAGCAGCAATGGAGGTACAGATGGAGAGAGAGAGAGAGAAACGAAGGAGGGGGAGGGACTTTTGACAGAGAAACATTAACGAGTCGGTCGACATAGTGAGATACATAAACATGAGGTCAAAGATTATCACAATGTGAGCTGGAGAAGGAAAGAGGGCAAGAGAAACGCATATAAACTGCACCAGAAAGGTTGTCTCATTGACAAGCACTCACTCTGTTCGGGAAATCCACCAATCAATGTTTCTTGACACACACACACACACACACACACACACACACACACATACAACCTGCAAGGTACTATGTGTGTGATGGAGAAGTAGTAGTCTGCTGCAGAAGAGTGTGTTTAAAATGCAGAGCACGTCAAGACTCCTAGGGAGCTCCTTTTGCAGCAAAGCCTCATTAAAGAGACACTTGCCTTAAAGCAAGGATATACTGCTAGACCACACACACACAAATACATGCACACAGAGACACAAATTAACACGCGCACACACACGCACACGCACACGCACACACGCACACACGCACACACGCACACACACACTACTTGAGATTCACTCAGACTAACACAAACTGACACACATGTAGAAACAGCCCCGGACAAATCAGATAGAATGCACAGTGAAGAAATAAACATGGTGCAAGTGAAGGAAATACAAATGCTGCAGTAAATGCCCTTCACTTGCATCTCTTGTTCCCTTCTTGTTCTCGAGAACAATAAACTTTAATTTATCTTCTGCCCCCCCCATTCACCACCACCACCACCACCACCCCCAGCCCCATCTCTCACAGATATAATATTCATGTGTTTTTGATTGTGTCAACTCTGTAGAGATTGGCTGTGCTGTACTGTATCTTGTGTGCCTTTTAAAAATGCATCAATGAATAAATAATATCTGTAACCGCTGATTGAAAAAGCCATATTGCCAGAAAGCCTTGATGAAATGATAATGTAATATCTGTCCCCATGTTGAATAAAGCAAAGTATCTTTTCCTTCGAAAAATAAAACATGAACCTGAAGCTATACAACTGTACCTTACACCACATCTGATGAAATCACCTTGAATGGTTTTTACTGCAAAGTGTGTTTTAATAAAGATAAAGCCTCTTTCTATACATTTGAGTGTTGTGTGGTTGTTTGGAGATATTTATAACGTGAAACACGCTGTTTTCCACGAGCAGCTCCCCTGCTAATTGACAGTGATAGCATAGACTCGCCTCACAGGCTGAGCCTAATAAAGATGCATTACTACAAGGCTGCGAGAATCATGCAGATCACGTGTGCAGCCCTCCATTTCTCTCCCCACACAGCCTGATTAAGCTGATAAATTGCACCCAAAAAGAGGAAAGAGAAGGGGATATAAATAATGAAATAGGCACGAGTGCAATGGAAAGTCAGGGACAGACGCGACAAAAAAGGTGGGGGAAGAGAAGGAGCATCGAGATTGAGCGAGAAATCCCATTACCAGAAGATCTGTGTCTAATGAATAAAATGCAAGGTATAGTATTCTTAATTCCATCAACTCTTAATTGTCCTGACATTTCAAGTTAAAATCTCTGGCCTTAGTTTGACCCTCATTGTCAAACAGTAAATAAAACAAAATCATGCATGCACACGAAAGCTTGGCAAGAAGTAGTCGTGGCTCATGGCTTTGATACTCTCATCAGCATAGCAGCAGCCGGTTGACCATCCACAAATGATACAGTAACCCAGGCAACCAGATCTGGACAGTCAAACTGTGGGAACCCGAAGCACAAAAAGGAGCTGTATTTGCAGCATCGCAAACATTTACACCCAGGATGGATCTAAAGATTTTTTTTTTTCTAAAATAGTGACTTTTGAGATGAATTAGGTCATCATTTGCACACTGTTTTAAACACAGAAAATGTTGAATTAGGAAAAAGGAATGTGATTTTAGAGGATCCTTTTTTTCTAAAAACAGCCATGTACCAGCCTGATTTGAAATTTTCTCCGTGTTATGCTCATTTTTAATGTATTTCAAAACTGTTCCCTACAATTGATTTTTTTTCAGCAAACTTTGTTTGCACCGTTAACTTTGGGTGAGCACCACTATGAGTCATCCAGCAGAAATAGCTTAGCTAAAGAAGAAAAGGACTTTTGCTTGTGTGGAAGAAGCCAATAGGAGCTGCGTCTTGTGGAACTTGCACTGTTGCAAAGGTAAATCTAAATCTGAAGATGACATTCAACTTTGTTGAAATGCCATCGCGTATGAAATTGCTGTTGTCTCAGCTTCCTTTCAATTATGTATTTTTTATGCAGGGCTTTTTTTTTTGAAAGGTGTAAAATATTAAAATCCTTGTGAGAAAAACCTGTTTTTTGTCAACATTTTCAGCTAATTTGATCCATTCAGTAATACCAAATTTATAAAACTTAATTTGATATATTCAGTCATAATAGATTTATCAATATTATTTGAAGTTCATTTTGGGAAGTTCATGTTGTGGAAGCACCAACACTGATGTATTCTTTGGAGAAAATAGTACAGCATTTGCTGTTTTTGCTCAAATGCTGAAAACCGTAGCTAAAAATGACCTCTCGATGAGGCTTTTAATTTTCAGGCCCATATTTTAATTTTTCTCTACAATGATTTTTTGGGGAGAATTGTACACCTTAATTCACTCTAAAAGGTCATATTTAACCCTTTTGGGCAGGAATAATTGAGTTAAGATTAACTCTATTATTGAATAAGAAACCGGTATTATATCCCATCCCTCCTTGTACTTTGTAACATGTCATGTATAATTCTTGTCACAATCTGCCACCGTAACCTAGACCTGCCCAAAACCCTGGCAGCTATATCCAGAAACTCCCAACAGGTCATTAGAACTGAAGAAGCCTCTTGGATGAGGGGTGAAACGTCTTAAAGAGAAGAGATTCAAGTCCATTTGCCGCAACCAGAAGATCACCACAAGAATTAACCATGACCTGGATGAGAACCTCCTCAGACATGTCATATATTGGCCTGCTGCAGATCTAAATGTGCCCGCCCTTCCTCCTTTACTGAAAGACAAACCTTGCAGTGAATTTGGAATGCATATGGCGGATCATGCACAGATGGATTCTAGTTTTTGACAATTTGATTGCACCTGTCAGTGACAGTCCCACCTGTCTCATTGATGAACACACACACACACACACACACACACGCACGCACGCACGCACGCACGCACGCACGCACGCACGCACGCACGCACACACACACACACACACACACACACACGACACACACGACACACGACACATGACACACGACACAACAGCCGTGGAGGCTATAGTTAATTAGAATTTAACATATCAAACTGCAAGCATCAGTGTGTGTTCGGGGGGGTGGGGTTAATTGCGTGGGCAGTGACTCACTGCATAGCTGTTTGTGTTAACTCAATACAGACACACAAGCCTTGTATGGGAGCTTCTAATAATAGAGACAAGGACAGATTGGAAAAATCCATTGCACAAGCAGAATAAATGTGCTTTAACTACACCGGGGAGCAGTGGTAGAGGATGAGGAAAAGTTTAGGAAAGTAAAAAGCTTGTCTTTATTCACTGTTATCTTTGTAAGTGTGAAAAGTGTATCTTTTTCACTTTCCCCCTTTTGGGTGGATGTTGTGATGTCGTGATGTTAAGGTGGGATTCTAGCAGCGTTTTCCTTTGTGCTCTTTGTATGCAGACCTTTTGCAGGCCTCCTAAAGACACAACTCTTTAATAAGCGTATTGATCAGTACTTCCCCCCACAGAGAGATAGGGAGGGAGGAGAAGAAAAGAATAGGCAAAAAAGTGATGAAGTCGAAAGCTTTAGAAAAGCCTCAGAATCACCAAGTGGGTCTTTTTTTTTGTTAAGACAGCAGGGGAGTCGGCTTTGTGGATGTAAAATTCAATTTAGCTTTACACAGATGGGCTACACTGTAGCTGGAATCGAGCAAGCCGTAAGCTGCTCTGAACATACTCGTCTTTGTTCTTGCACCACGCATGTCGGTATGTGCATGCACTTGTGGCTGCAAATGAATCTGTGCTCATTTGTGTGCATGCAAAGAGAGACTGGATGCCGCAGTGTGAGCCACCCCAATGTGAACCTGGGTTTTCTTTCAGAACAATCTCATACTCCAACCGCTTCTCTGAGTCACATTACCTGTCCACCTCCACCAAACCCTCAATCACAGGGTGTGGGGGAGGATAAGAAAAAGACATCAAAAGGCAGGCAACTTAATGCAACCCCATGCAACTGTATTCCCTTCCAATACCAGCTTCAAAATAATTTCTGTGATACAGTTACAGTAAGGAAAATGTCTGTGCTACCTTTCCTACTTGTTTTTGCTTGATCCCTTTACATCCCTGAGCCCGACCAAGAGGTTTTTGTACAGCACTGAAAGATCACAAAAATACCATTAAATCCGACCACTCACAGTTTCACAAACACTCCGCTGCCACATCTCTTTATGGTGGCACATTCGCTGCTCAGATCTACAGATGACCTGGCTCCCAGCAGGTCTGAATACATACAGCTAAAAAATGGTTATGATTCATCCTCAGAAATTTGCATGCCAATACTTACTGATTTGTTATTCTCTTCTAATTTAGGTTGTCCTTTTACTTTATAATAATAATGTCCAGTTGTTAAAACAATGAATTTAAGACTTTTGACTGGTTATTCTTATTTTTCTCTTGTTTTGCTCTTTGAAAAGGGAGCCACAGGCAAAGCTAGTACAGCTAAATCAACCTTTTTTTTGTTTTAAGCCATCTAAGTTTTGTCTCTTGTCATTGTTGGTGAAAATTTTCTTACTATTGAATATCTTGGAGAACAAGCATCTCTCACATTTTTTTTTTCCAGAATCCAACACTGTGCCATCTTAACACTGATGAATTACTGTGCATTTTAAAATTCATGTTATTTAGCTTCGATGGATTCACTTAAAATTTGTGAAGCACACCATTCCATCAGTCTCTCACTTTAAAGAACCTTGACCAGGTGGGAAGTATTGCGTTAAAACCTAATATGAACCAAAGCCCAGGATACATTCTAACTCTGCATAGATTTTGGACTGTCTGTGGCTCTGACACAAGCTATTTCAGTGTACCATGATGAATATATGGTGGAGGTTGTAGGTGAGCTAAATGAGTCTGACTGACCAGACAGCTTCTACAAATCAGTGCACTGGGGAGAGAAACCGAACTGAGCAAGGCAGAATAACAGATCTCTTTTCTTGGGCTTTAACTTTATCTCTGATAATATTTCTCGGTGCCACCATTGATATGTGCAGCTTTTGTCAGAAATATTCTAAATTAGAATTAGCCAGATCAGGCTGTACCTGAGATCAATCTTAATCTTGAGACGATGTCTTCATGCCTTTTTCTGGAATGGGCCCCAGTATTGCATGGTCTTGTTTTGGTGACAGATGAGGAGGACTCCTTTTCCTTTCTTTTTTTTTTTATTCTCAACATCTCTTTACAGGACTGTCACTAACGTTCCAGTTTATACTTATCCATCCATTTTTATTTTATTTCCTTCTTATGTACTTAATTATCCATTTATTCATTTACTTATCAATTAATTTCTCAATCACCTTTACCAGTGTGACTGCCATTCCATTCACCAATCTTTTGCTTCCGCTTCTCTCCTCTTGATGCTCAGTTCCTGGGTCTCCTTAGCCCTCAACATCCTGCAATAACCACAGGTGGCAGCAGAGGCTGCTACTGTCTGCCCCAGAGAAATCAGTTGTATAAAATCAAACTAGACAGGTTAAGAAAAAGCAGAATAATAGGGAAAGAGGGACATTTTGTATACTATGAAAAAGAAAGACAATGGTCAATCAGGATTTAGAAATAGCGAAGACAATGGTGTGTTTCTGTGGACGGAAAGGGTAGTAAAATGAAGATGAGTTAAAAAGCAAGAGAATCTTGGACGCTGCTGCGATTGCTTAGTCCAGGTTCCATTAGCTCAGAAGAGACATTCGGCAAAACAGCAATTTGTGTTTGTGTTTGTGATTTTGATGGTGAGCATCTGACAGCTCTTCTTACAGGCTTTTTTAATGAGCAGGAAAAAATCCCACTGCACGCTGAGTTCTGTGTGAGCCTTGCAAAGAGTGAAAGAACTAGTAGTCTTCATTTTATAATAACATTGACACTACCCATCTCTGCTGGTGAGGTGGCAGGTTGAGGTAGAAAAAAAAAAAGCAACTCACTCATGATGATTGAAGAAATGTCAGAGTTAAAAGGGAGGTAAGAGAGCAGTGGGGAATCTATCAATTCCATATCTGTCTGTCAGTCTCAATATCTCACTGTGGATTCACCAGACATCAGGCCTCTTTGTCTGTGAAGATTTATGTTTACCTTGTGTGACGTTTCCACATGGCACATTATGTCACCGTAATATGTTTACTGAGGATTTTTCATAATACTGATCGCACTTCCCATTGCCTCAGTGCCTATTTGCATTTTCACTGATTTGCTTTGGCTCAATTCTTCAATGAGAATTAGTAATCCAGTGCACTTGTATCCATAGGCGCTATGATTAACATTGTGATGAATGGGTTCTGTGACATTGGTAAGACATTGGTAATCGGAGAAATATTCAAAAGTTTTGAAAAAGGCCCACATTGCAGAGACCAGTACAGACAGGCTGATTCATGTAATTAAATTTTATTTTATTATCATTTGGGATTATAATATTACACTTGGCACCAGGAGGACTGAAGTAATGGTTAAAACTACTTGTTGTCTCTGAACATATAGTTTACAAAATCGGTGTCTGATTATTAGGGAAATGGGTGTATGGCACTTAATGACTGTTACACAGTAAAAGCAAAAGTCACTTGTAAACTTTTGATATAGAGCCCCAGCTGTCCACCTCAAAACTAGAATGTATCACGCTGGTGATTGCAGGAATTATGTTCTCAAATTTTTAATTGCTGTTTTTTTTTTTATAAATGTACATGAAAATAGAAAAAAAAAACATGTTTACTAAAAATAAGAAAGACTATTGTTGCCATCCATTGAAATTAAGTTGCTGTCATACTGTTTGATAGAATCAGACCTTTGTGTTCTTATTTCCTGTCAACAGTGTGTGATGCACGATAAATATTGGTAATGACAATAAAATCATGTAATTTGAGACTGTCTTGGATTACTGCTTCTGTGACTCTGTTTGATGTTTGTCCTCAAAGAGAAATGCTTGCGCAGGTTTAGTTATGAGCACTGAGGGAATAATAATGCATATGAATCACCCAATTACTTCTTGTGTTTTCAGATTAAAACGAGCCAGTAAATAATGGTTTTGGAAACACAGGAAATTTCAATCATCCCATCTGCTACATAATCCAATGAGACAAGATCTATGATGTGTATCATATAAGAGTATAGTATACAAATATAGTTGATGCATACATTTAATATGCATATATTGAATATATGCATATTAAATATATGTATATTTTATTATATATGAATATATGAATATAAACACAAAATTAGCATTTATTTCAGAATTTTACTCTTATAAATGAGCTTGAAAATACACCATTTCATATTAATAAATCAGTGTTGATAATTGCCGGCCTAAGCATGAAGGTTTTGCAAACTGATAAACGTAACATCTCCATTGCCCTGCTGTGACGTAGCTTACGGATGGACGTCAAAAGACAGAACGTTGATTGCACTGTGTGTGTGTGTGAATGTGTATATATATATTATATATATATATATATATATCAGGATTATGAAAAATCCTCAGTAAACATATTACGGCGACATATTGTGGCATGTGGATACTTCACACAAGGTAAACACAAATCTTCACAGACTAAGAGTACTGATGTTTGGTGAATTTTATTTATATATATATATATATATATATATATATATATAAATTATAATTAATACATATATTTACACAGTGAAATATATATAAAGATAAATAAAAATAAATATATAAAATATATATACAGTGAAATCAAATCAATGCTCTCTCTCTCTACAGATATCAGTCAATACACACACACACACACACACACACACACACACACACACACACACACACACAAAATTAGGATATCCCATGAAAGCCTGTATATCTAAATCCCATAGAACCCAGACTAAGAAATATTTGTCTATGTCTGGGTTCTATGGGTTAAAAATTTGACATATGGATATATAATATCAATTTTAATTATACTAAGGGATCCAAGTAATATAAACAATTAAACAATATGAAAAGCCTTTTTAAAACTTATTGTGAAATGTAATGTAAAAAGATTGTAATTTCTACTGAGGAATAAATTAGGACACCCCCATATAGTATCCCACTTGAAATGGTTTAAAGTCACACACAGGTGTATCATGTCAGGTGCACATGATCAGAACATTGTTACCCAGCACGTTGAAGAAGCCTTGCACTATTTAAATCTCAGATTTAGCTTGCTGGGCCCCTGACTGTTGAAGTGAAAGCCATGGTGAGATAAAGAACTGTTTGATGCCCTCAGAAAGAAGATTGTGGCCACTTATGAGTCTGGTAAGGGATTTAAAAGATCTCAAAAGAACTTGACATCAGTCATTCCACCACCTGGAAAACCGTTTAAGTGGAGGACATTCAAAACAACTGCCACCATGCCCAGGTCTGGCTGTCCAAGCAAATTCACCCCCAGAGCAGACCACAAGATGCTCAAAGAAGTCATCAAAAATCCTAAAGTGTCATCACGGGAACTGCAGCAGGCTCTGGCTACGATAGATGTGAAAGTGCGTGACTCTACTATAAGAAAGAAACTACAGAAGTTTGACTTTCATGGGAGGTGTGCAAGGAAGAAACCTTTGCTCTCCATGAAAAATATGAAGGCCAGAATGAAGTTTGCCAGAGAGAACGTAGACAAAGCGCACGACATCTGAAATATTGATCTTTGGACAGATGAGTCTAAAATTGAATTTTTTGTCACCAGAACAGAAGACGTGTTTGGCGTAAACCAAAAGCAGCCTTCCAAGAAAAGAACCTCATACCAACTGTGAGGCATAAGGGGGCAATATCTTGGTTTGGGGATGTTTTGCTGCAGCAGGACCTGGCTAGCTCACCATCAAAGAATCCATCACGAATTCTACTGTGTATCAGAGGGTGCTTGAAGAACATATGAAACCATCTGTAAAAAAGTGAAAGTTGAAGCGGAACTGGACACTGCAGCATCACAATGACCAAAAGCATACCAGCAAATCCGCCAAGGACTGGCTAAAAACTAAATGGAGCGTCCTGGAATGGCCAAGTCAAAGCCCTGATCTTAATCCCATTGAGATGCTGTGGGGTGACTTGAAACATGCTGTTCATGCAAGAAACCCCTCAAACATATCACAGCTGAAAGAATTCTGCATTGAGGAGTGGGGCAAACTTTCTTTTGAGCGATGTCAGAGACTGGTTAAAGGCTACAAAAAAATGGTTCACTCAAGTTATATCAGCCAAAGGGGGCAACACTAGTTATTAGGGGGTAGGGTGTCCTAACTTTTTCCTCCATTAAAATACACATTTTTGTTCATGTCTTTTTTTTCTGTGTGTAAAACAATGGTATTTTTGTTTTAATTGCAATTAAATCACTTTTCTAGAAATGCATAAAAGCATGATTTGGCATTGATATGTGAGCATTTCTTAATGAAGAGCTGATTATTGAATGGGGTGTCCTAATTTTTTCGTGTGTGTGTGTGTGTGTGTGTGTGTGTGTGTGTGTGTGTGTGTGTGTGTGTGTGTGTGTGTGTGTGT
>CAAKHD010023236.1:0-13110 GCA_901007705.1 Fistularia tabacaria
TGCCCCGCCCGCGGGCAGGGCATGGACCAACCCCCCCCCCCCCACCACCACCACCGCCACCCCTCCAACCCCACCACCATCCCATGAAAAAAACAAAAACAAACATCTTTACTGACGAGAAACATCTTTATCTTTTTTTTTTCTTTTTTTTTTTAAACAAAACTACAAAAGTTAACTATAGAGAGACTTTCTTCAGTTTCCCTTCCCAAAGGGGAAGCTGTTTGGGCATCTGGGTTCATTCAGCCCTCCCCAGAATTCTCCAAGGTTTGGGTTTCTGTTCACCCTTTTTTTCATTTTTTCGCCTGCTTCACCTTGGATGGATGGATGTAACCCGAGACGTCTATTGTAAAGTTTCAGCAGGGGAACAAAACATCGAGCCTGCGTATAGGTATTCGACGTTTCCACAACGCCACCCCATTTCATTGTGGCTGCTTAAAAAAAACAAAAAACAAAACAAAACGCACGCCCTGTCATGGCAGCCGCCATCAGATCTTGCTCTTTAGTGCAGGAGGAGCTCGAAATCCCCCGAGAGCTCGGAAGAGACACGTCTTCATGTCTGTGACATAAATTCTCCAGCTCGTTCTCAGGCTCTGCAATCGTCTGGGTCTTCGGTTTGGGCCGGCACAGCTGGGAGCGCTCACATCAGCTGCCGTGCGGACAAGAGAACTAATTGTTGTTCGTTTATTTTTCTTTTGGACTAATCTCCGCGATTAAAACAACTTAACATTCCCCTTTTTCCTGCCAACCCCAACCCCCCCCCTCCCGATTTGTTTTCTCGAACACCACTCGTTTGACTTATGATCTGCCTGATTGTTAACCAAAAAGCAAACGGATCACAGAGGCTTGCCTTACTAACTTTAGCCCCTTTCTCCCCCCCCATCCTTTTGGCTTCAGTCCCAAAATAGAGCACTGACATGGATCAAACTGCCGATCCAGGTGCGGCGGAACACGGCGACACAAACTCTCAACAACATCGCAGACTTCAGTATTTGCGGTGGTTCGCTTCATTGCAGCGCGGAGGTGAACATTGTTGCTGAGGGCATGGAAACGAGTCCTCCATGAAGAGGAAGTGAAACGTAATAGTGGAAACGCGTGATGATACTTTGCTGGCGCGTGAAGTTTCAGGGGATGTACTGACAAAAAGGCGAGCCCACTTCTTTTCAAAAAATGATAGCGAGGCAAGTCAGCGACGCTGACATTTTATTTACCTTTTTTAAAGAACAAGTCGTGTTCGTATCGGACGACCTTGACTCTACCGCATCACCGAGTTGACCTTTGAAGCCGCGTTCCAAACCATGTGGCTTCAAATACAGTCGTCACGTGACAGATGGGGTCAAATGGCGGGAACATTTTTGAATGCTTCGGTAATACTTGGATTTTTTTTATTTTTATTGGAGAAGCGGCGAGATGACATAATATATCTTCTGTTGATTGTCAAGTTTCCAAGACCCCCCCAAACACACTTTGTTCAATTCCTCGCCGATATCTACCGTCTTTGTCCCATTGGCACCGAACACACCGGCACAGTTAGCATTATTTTATCTCATCCGAATTCGTATTGGGTCGTGCAAATATCTTGTAATCTGTATTTCATTTCTCTGTGTTCAAACACAAGTGTCAATAAACATTAGTAACCATCTATTTTGGTTGCTACCTATAAAAGCTAACTGTAATGTAACAATGTGGCATGTTGGATTAAAAGAACACAGACCGGGCCCCGAGGAGCCGTGAAGCTCCGCCGTGCACATCAGAAGCTCAAAGTAACTTTATTATCAGAGAGTAACCAAGGTAACAGTCTAGAGAAAAGGATTGTCATTTACATGTTTAGTTAAGGAAACATTTTTGTTAGTGCACTAGTACTCTTTCAGAAGAATTAAATGTCGAGGATTTATTTTTTTTTCCCACTTTCATGTCGCAATCACAACGCTAATTGGGTTTTATTCACAGCGCACACACAAAGCAAAGTATCGCTCAAAATCTGGTAAACATACTCTTTTGTTATTCATTAAAATAAAGTCTCACATTTTAGGAAACCTGAGCTTTTTTAAAAAAGTGTGTCAATTGGAAATCATCCAAGGACAAAACTGATGAACTGCAGCAAGCGAGTATCCCAATGGAGTATTTTAGCGTTTCAAGTTTGAATGTTTTTAGTTTCTTTCTCACGAATTGTCCCGAAGCGATCCACTCGGGCGAAGAGGAGGATAACTGACATCATTACAGATGAAGAGGAGGATAACGGACATCATTACTGAATCCCTTTGTAACGTTTCAGACGGGTGGCCCATTTCTCGTCTTTGTCCATCTGCGAAAAAGTCATTTCTGGAGGACGTGTGCAACGGAGTTATTGGCCTGGAAAAATCTGTCCTCTCCTTTCTCATGATTCACAGCCCCCGTTTGGCTGAAGCAACCTGGTCTGGTTACTTTTACTTTTTTTTACGGGTTTTGGAAGAATTTAGAAGAGGAAAAAAAAATGAAATGGAATAGTGAAATAGTGACCCTACATTCATTCATTCATTATCCATCCAACTTCAGTCAGGGTTTCTGGAGCTTTTCCCAGCTGTCGTTGGGCAAGAGACAACTGGACCGGTCGTCGGTTGATCACAGGGACACATAAAGAGACATGCAACCGTTCACCCTGTCATTCACATGTTCTGGCAAAAATTAGGCTCTCAAAGTGACCGGCTTCATGTTTTTGGACTGTGGTTGAAACCTCCTTGCCGTGTGGCGGAAGTGCCACCGTGCCGACCGTTGATCGCAATATTTTATTAAAACAAATTTTACATCCGGCCACATGTTTGCGTTCACCACATGTTGACGTAGGAGTTTGGATGTTAGCCTGTTTGACGGTGAGACATAATCTCCCATATGTAAGCAGAAGTTTATATGACACGGCAGGAGAGGAGGTGCAGCGAGTTAGATCTCAACATCTGCAAACATAAGATATATTTTGAATATTTTGTCAGAACTCAAATTGTGGTCAAAATGCAGTCTAAAAGTTGACTGTTATTCTTGTTGCCTCACAAAGGATTGATGCATGGGCATTAGCTCCGTCGTGTCTCAATTTCTGATATTTGATCAATAAATAGGCCAGGTCATGGCGGAAGCAGCAGCCAAGTTGCTAAGATTATCTTACTGTAAAGTGCATGCATAACAAGATGTAAGTGTTTCACCGTAATTAA
The DNA here is from genome assembly GCA_901007705.1 of Fistularia tabacaria. Taxonomy (NCBI): domain Eukaryota; kingdom Metazoa; phylum Chordata; class Actinopteri; order Syngnathiformes; family Fistulariidae; genus Fistularia; species Fistularia tabacaria. The sequence goes on from CAAKHD010023236.1 coordinate 3,180, forward strand.
CAAAGTCTGAAGGAATGTACTGAGCTTAAAAAATCGATTGGCATGCCGTTTCCGTTGTCACTCTGCCGTCTCGTTCAACTGCGATGACAAATCTTCCGGCTGGGAAGACTCCACGCAAAAACAAATGCAGCAAAAAAAAAAAAAAAAAAGCATCTAATATGTGTCACCGCTTGTGTCCGAGAAAAAAGAATTGCTTAAATTTTGCTTTTTACATCGGCAAACAAATGGGTCGTAACTTATAATATAATTCATGTTCCCTTTCATTTGACAGAGCTGATGTAGAAAAAGGTCTGTCGACCTGATTCATTGGCGACACGATCAGAGGGGAAATGAATGAGTGCTTCATTTTTTGACGGATGACTGCTGGCTTTTGAGTTTGTTCTCTTGTTCTTTTGCCTTTGCCCTGTGCTTCTCTTTCTTCCGATCCTCCTTGGCCTCCTTGTATTTCCAAACGGGAGGCTCCAGATAACCTTTTTGCCTTTTCCTCTTCTTCTCCTTCTTCGGAGTCGGCTCCCCGGACCTGGTCACCTCGATTCTAGGAATGCAGCCCGAGGGGAAGATGCTGTTCCGGTGCGCCAAGCTGCGGGGAATGAAGCTTCTTGTGTTGTTTAAAGGCATGCTTTCCCTGCGCTCGGACTCCTGGCAGCAGGAGGTTAGTGATACAGAGGCGGTTGACACAGGAGTGGGAGCAGCTGAGGTGACGGAGCCATTGCTGTGGGACACTGCGCTCTCCTCCAGCTCCCTGTCGCTGTGCTTTTCCAGCAGTTCGGGAACAGCGAACCTTCGCTTGCCGATCTCCGGGGGACTGGTGGGACGGAGCGGACGGCATCCGGTGGCTATCAGCGGGCTGTGGATGCTTGTGGTCATGCGAACCATGTGGTCCATCACGCCATTGTCCTGGGGGTCCTGAGGGAATCGAAATGTAAAACTCTCTTTCAAGCGCTGCCTCAGCTTCTGACCGGTGGTTTTGGCGGCGGTGGCCTTTGCTACAAGTTCCTTCAGCTCAGGCCACTCAGGAATGTAACTTTCACAAAATTGCTCGGCGACAGGATGCGCCTGAAGGCGGCGTAATCTGTTCAGAGTCTCAAACCTTCCTGTTCTGCGGGCCCAATCCTTCAGGCCTCGCCCTTGGACCAGGTCCATTGCATTCACATCTGCACCTTTATGAAAAATGAAAGACAGTTGAGCGAGCAGATACAACAAACACACAGTATATTATTTAATGACCATTAAGGAAAATGAAGGAACTGATTGGGCCTTGAACTCCATAAAAATAACCCCGCTGCTTGGCACCATTTGAAGCACAGAGCATGCACTAGATTGTTTTAAGCGCACAGCTTTAAGAAACACACATAAAAACAGCCCAACAGCTGCAGGTTTATTGTTTATTGTAATGCTATTGAATTTTAATCAACCTGTGACGCCTGCCTTCTTGTTTTTAACACAAAATGCGCATAAATGCTTTCAGTTCGCCTAGAGTTGCTCAGTTCAGTTGTAGTTCATTCCTATCTTAAATTTAGTTTGCGAAACCGTTTCATATGCGTCGCAACCGAAAGCCCGCTCAAGCGCAACAAGCTGCGGAGATTATCTTTAAATCATGGTTGTGCTCGTCATATACGAGAACAATCTTCAGATCTTTATATCAATCGTCGGACATGCCACTAAATTGACACTAACCATGCATCAGCAAGGCTGCCACGCAGTCCTCCCGACCCTGCAGGCCCGCTTTGATGAGGGCCGTGAAACCGCGTGGATCCCTGACCTCGGTATCCACGCCACGGTAGAAGTTGAGGATGTAGTTTAAAATGGTGATGAAACCTGATGAAGAATAATCACGGTGTCACAGGGGTGAATTCAAGCCAGATGTTTTTGCTCTGTGTGGGTCCAGTGGACATACCTGCCTGAGCTGCAATCATGAGTGCTGTGTTGCCGTCGTTGTCTTGGTGGTTTATGTCGATCAGAGGACATAGGTGCAGCGTGGTGACGACGTCCACGTAGCCCTTGCTCACAGCCAGCATCAGCCCACACTGGAGGTACATCATTTACACGAAGAAACACTTTAACAAGTCTTGAAGTTAATTTTTCATTTAAATCTGAGATACCATATCATCATTTCTCTTGCTCCATCCTTAAGAAAAATGGGAAGCCACTGTGCTTCACCTGGAAAACCAGGTCACTCATCCTGGTTATGGGATTTGAGGAAAAATATCATTGTGGTGACCGGGAAAAAGTTTCACTTTTCGTCTGAGAAGTTTCTTCGGATCGAATTAAGTGTGTGGAGTGTCAGGTATTTGTGCAGGTGAGATGACAGACCTCTGTGAGGCACAGTTCTTCTTGCCCCAGGTTTTTTTCTGAGGGTCTGAGAGATTGAAATGGCTACTTTCCAGCCTAGTTTTACAGCCACGGTCATCCATTAAAAAAAATTAGCATTTGTGACTCGTGCTTATATAAGGCTGTGTCACCGTTTTCTTTGCAATAATAAAGGCAAGCCGTCTCACCCTCCCGTTGATGTCCAACTCCATGGCCTCTTCCTTGGTGACCCCTCTCTCCAGGATCCTGCAGAGGGATTCGGGGTCATTCCTAGCACACGCCTCATACAGTGTTTTGGGGGGATCCGCACGCTCCTCCTCCCTCTCATAGTCGGGAAGCACAGAGTCATCAGAGAGCACGCTTCCAGAGTCAGAATCATCGAGGAGGATTTCCGAGTCCCCAGATGGGCCAGCGCCCAGGTGGGGATCATCATGCGAGGTGGCCATTTGGATCCCGTCCTGCCTGGGATTGCACCTGGGTTTCTGGTCCGGTGCACGTCACTCACATCTTAAATACAGAAAGAATAAAGAGTTACACAAACGCAAACATCTTCTTGAGGTTCTTGCTCAACTTTGGTTTCCGAGTAGAGGAAAAGGGTTGGGTGGAGCGGGGTAGTGAGAAGCATGACTTTTCACAGGAATTAAATACATTCTGAATAGATACCAAGAACGCAATTCGACGTTGCCTGATGTTTATAACAAGGCAGGCGAGAACACTGTAAGATTTCTATTTCCACGTGTATTTCTGAGAAAAGCAAAATGTGTTGCCGTAGCAAAGTAGCTCCAAGAAGCCTTTTACGGATCCCTCTGAGTGGCGATGCGCTTTTTAAATACACCTTAAAGTGGTAAAACCTGCACCTTATATATTTTTTTATCCTCAAGTTTAAAATGTTGGTGAGTTCTTAAGTATTCAAAGGGTATATAATAATTACACGTATTTTCATTTGGCACATAGTGCTTGGTGTCTGTTGTTGGCACATGATGATAATCATCTGGTATGTAAGATAGGTCGTGTGGCCTGAAAGGGCTTGCCTGTAAGTCTTGATGCTTAAAGAGGATGAGGCGCTTCTCCTCACTTCAGTCGTCCTGATCCACAAGGCTGATTTGCAAGATAGGTTAAACTGCATGACATGCTGTTTTGCAGAAACATCCACAATGACCAAGTCATCTACTGAGCAAAAGAGGAGCCTGACTAGGCTAGAAGTAAAAATCGCAGTTTTCTTGGGGTTTGACTTAAACGCACCTAATGTTAGGTGTGAAATATAAATGTGCATATGTGTGTTAAGACTTCCACATTTGTAACCCATTAAGCAAACGGTGTAGAAACTCTGCGTCTGCAGAAGCTCAGACTGTGAAAGTAATGTGTCTGAAGGCGTAGTTGGAGGAGTGTACCGGGTTGAGAAAAGCCATATGGTGCCAGAAGCAGTGGGAGTCCAGGCTTGTGGCAGCATCTGTCCAGGCTTGTGGCAGCATCTGTCACGGCGTCTTAACTGTTTTGCATTTCTTTGGAGCTCACATACACTGGTTACGCTGGGATCCTCCAGTATCATTTACAGATTATAACGACTCAGATCAAGAGCTTTTTAATTAAGTGTGTTCTTAAACCTTGATTGCAAACAATATCTCTATTTTTAATATCTATCTATTTATTCATTTTTTTTTCATTATTTTAGTTGACCTTTTTATGAATCATTTGTTTATATCTTAAAAAATGTCCAAAGAAAAAGTGCTGCTTGGAGAAACTGGGATTAGGAGAACGCATAGATCAGATATTTTATTTTATTTTATTTTATTTTATTTTATTTTATTTTATTTTATTTTATTTTATTTTATTTTATTTTAGTTCCAGTGGCAATAATGGTAAAAATATATATATATATAACAATAAGATCTAATTTACTGAATGCTTCATTGTAGGATAAAGATATGGATCATTGTTTATTAATTGTATGAGACGGAATAAAGCTCGACGAAAACAATGCTTTCTACTTTGTTAGCATGAGACAGGGAGTTATTATTAATATAACGAGTAAACAAGTTCAAGGAGGAAATGGTTTTGCTTCAGGGCTTCTATACTGTGCAGTAGGTCTCCATACAAAATCACAAAACAAAATATACGGTCTTCATTTTCATGGTTCATGGCCAAGCTATACTATTGCCTTGTGACCAGCAATAATACAATGAAAACGATTGTAAAATGATGTGAAATAAGCTTTTTCTAAAAGTATTGAGAATGTGTTAATCTACATATTTTCAGTTAGAGATGTTAATGTCTTATTATTCGAATTGAATTTTGTGCGTGAGTTTTTGCTGAAACTAATAAACCGAGATGAAACCTTGACTTTACGTATCGCTGCTCTGAGAATTTCAGTCACTCATCAGTGGGAGTATTTTGCTTTTTTAAAAACATTTCAACGGGTATTTCCGACACTACGGCGCTCTGTCACTCAGTTGCACAACTTTCCACTTTCCTCAATGAGCAGACACTCAGCTGACGAATCGTCGACACTTGATGATAAAAAAACCTCAAAACTACCAGCGCTGCTTCTTTCTGCCACAGGATACACATTCATGCAGCGAGGAAGGGGAACGAATTATGTCAAGGATTGCGATCATTTACGAGGCAAAACGGCCACAGGGCAAAATAAACTAGTGAGCATACCTTTTCTTTAATAGACAGCCGATCGTGAGTCACGAGTACTAACGTCAGCAGTGAAAAATCATTTGAATTTATCCGTCAAATCATAATGGAATGTTTCAGACAAGCAATAAATGTATTCTAAGTGTAATTGCTGCACTTAGACAAGCATGGCATTAATAATGGATCAACCTGAGGAGATTGGACTATTGTGCTTTTGTATATTTAGCTTAAAATCAAGAGATATTGGGAAGAGTTATACAAACATTTTTTACTCCTACCTGAGGAATACCTTCTATCAGTTTGAAGTCACTAATTCCATTCATTTTCAATAAGACATTTATCGATGATGAGCAAGACCGCATAACAGCCACCTCCACTCTTTTTTTCCCGTTTCAAGCTGCATACAAAATGAAAAGAGAAATATATAGCCCGGTAGTTCTGATGCAACAGTTATTTCCTCTCGGTGAGGAACACACAAATCTAAAACGTTTGCTCAGATTAGCTGTCCATCTGCTGAAAACTGTATGTTAATCCTAGGTTATTAGACTAATGGCATATTACGGATAAGCTCTTCTAAAGTGACCACATTGACTCATTCAACTCTTTTGAGCCGGATAAGAAATATTTCTCGCACGTGTGTGTGTATGTGTGTGAACACCCATGTGTCTATGTATCAAATAAAGTGATAGGAGTAATAGCACAAGTCTCACCCTAAAGCACGCCTGCCGCAGTTCGTCCTCTTCCCCTTTGCCTCTGTTTTTTTTTTTTTTGTGCAGTTCCCCTTTTTTTGGCTAAAGCATCTTATAATGATCTTCAGCTCCTCGTGCCGCTGCTAGAACTGGTTGAGCCAAAGTTTGCACAATTGTCTCCAGCTCTGCCCTTCCTCCTCCATTCATCTGTCCCACTGACCAGCCATCCCGGCCCGAGAGTACCCTCAAGGTCCCAACATAGGATCTGCCGTCCTAGGTCAAGCAACACGCTCTCTCCCTCTCATCCCGATTACAGAAGATTTAAGGATTAAGAGAAAGAAACAGACAGCAGCAAACCTTGCTCCTTTTGCAGTCTATCGTGTCTGCCTTTCTCTTCCTTGACTCCGTGGCTCTCCCCTGTCTGTTGTGCCAGGGTAAACCTACCTAACTGATCAAACAGAAGCTTTGTTGTGGTGTCATGGGTTCCCAGGAGTCCCAAATCTGCCAACAATCTCAGTGTGACGGGAGTCGGTGACTTAGTTCTGTTTTCCCATGGAAATGCGTTTGTTGGGACAATAAATCTATCCTGTTTGGTCTCGAGGCTGGGATGTGTGTGAAACGACATCCAAGGCAGGAACAGCACAGATTTACATGGACACAAGTGCATACACACAGTACATCCAAAATATGCTAATTCATATCAAAAAGAAAAAAGAAATGAAAGTTGTTGAAAGAAGAGTATGTCTTTTAAAAGAACAATATTTACTAACTTATGTTTTATTGTGACAGAGCTGGATCCTCAATGCGGAGATGTCCAGTCCATCATGTTAACAGGTTTATTCATAGCATCGGGAAACTTAATCACATGGAGAGGGGCGGGGGGTTAAAACGGATTAACCCTGATATTTAATCGGAGTCGTCGGACATTGACTTTAGTTCATGTGATTGTGGGGCAACAAGTCCTGGAAAGCTATAGCCTGCCTCCCTCTGATCAAACTGGGAAATGCTTCTTTTTTTCTTTCTTTTCTTTTCTTTAATTTGAGCCTGTTTTTTTTTTTTTTGTTTGTTTCGAAAATGATTCAGGCAGCCACAGCATTGATCTTGACTGTAAGTTATCGGTCACTCTCGAGCAAATCATAATCATCCAGATTTCAGGCATCACATGACACGCCAGCCCGGGCGACGCCACTGTGACAAGTTCTAAACAAACAAAGAGCGTAGGCACTTTTGTCGATATAAGCTACACATCCAGCGCCATAATCCATAATCAAATCCCATCCGATGTCTCAGCTCGTCATTCTATATAAGAAACTGCCTTTTTGGCTGTGACCCATCCGATGGGGTCCGAGGTGGGACTCCTCTCTGATGCAAGACAGGGATAGGAGGAAAGGCAGATTTTTAATGCTTGTAGGAGGCCAAAATTGACAAAAAGCCGAGGGGAATAAACGGGGACGGCTGTTTGACGCAAAGGGAGGAGACGTGGTGGAATGGTTTCCCTTGTCCTCGTGGATGATCCGGCTTCATAACCAGATGAGGGCAGCATACCACACACAGCAGACTGTGACAGCCAGTGTGTGTTCAGCCCATTAGACACTAAGGCTGAGATTACTCCTCATGGAAAAAGCACAGATACTGATTCGATATGATTTTTTAGAACTTTTTTCAGTTTCCACAGGCATGATTTCTAACTTGACTCTGCCATTCACTCATCACGGCATAATATGCTCAACCTCTAACCAGACACAATTATTCTCAGAAGTGGTCTAATGGAGGAGACTCAGGAAGCGATGAAGTAAAGGTAGCTCAGAGAGTGGTTTTCAAGATGCCCACCACTTAGCCAATGATAGATTGTATGTCTGACTCCAGGATAAAACATATCGGCGCTGGACATCTGATGTGTTATTTCCAGCTACGTGCCTGAAGGACAGCCCCGTTTCGCTTTTTAAATCTCATCTAAACAACACAAATCACCAGGAATTATATTACTGGATACATGCCGGGTAAAAAAAAGAAAAAAAAAAAAGAAAGAAGAGCTAAAGTTGACTTTGGAGAAAATTATTTCCACAGACGGTGGATAGAGTTGGTTTTTGCGGTTGGACTTAAGGTCGGGTGAATAAGACAATATAAATAAATTTTGGGAAGCAGTGCTTGATTTCAAAAAAATGAAAGTACATGCGATAAATGCATTCGGTTTAAAATATCGGTCATATGTATCAATTTCTTTTTTTTTTTTTCTCATTCACCGTGGGCAGCAACTTTTCTCCAGATCTTCACAAATAAAAGTGGAAGCGAGGTTTCAACAACTGAATGTCGGGGTGGATTGAAAATGTAAAGGAAAATGGCATTTCATTGCAATAATCCATCCATCCATCCATCCATCCTTCTGTCGGGTCGCGGGGGCAGCTGCCGGAGCAGGGAGGCCCAGACTTCCCTCTCCCCAGCCACATGGTCCAGCTCTTCTGGGGGGGACCCCAAGGCGCTCCCAGGCCAGCCGAGAGACACAGTCTCTCCAGCGTGCGCTGGGTCTTCCCCGTGGCCTCCTCCCAGATGGACATGCCTGGAATACCTCCCCCGGGAGGTGTCCAGGAGGCATCCTGACCAGATGCCCGAGCTACCTCATCTGACTCCTCTCTATGCGGAGGAGCAGGGACTGTACTCCGAGTTCCTCCCGGATTGCAATAAGCAAAACATAAAACAAATAGATTTCCAAAAATGAGAAAAGAATATATGTATTGTTGATATTTTTAAAATTTCACATACAGTATGTGGTAGAGGCAGCTCTTAAGGCTATGACATGGCATCTTACTTTTTATGATGGCCTAATAGATGTTGCTGCGATATTTAAATCCACTGAAATGTTTTCAAATGCGTCACAGCACAGTGAACCTACCCCAGTCTTCACCAAATATGGTACAGGTAATCTTCAAACCGAGCACAGCAAAAGTTATCAGACTGAAAAATTGAGAAGCCAAAGATTTGTATCCATTAAAGGTTATTGGAATAAGAACAATAAATCCAGGCTGTTGTTATCAGTCAGTTGGTAAAATGATCCCAGGTCACCCCAATGCTTTGACTCACACTTGTGTCTCACATGATCCGCCGTTGTTGACCTCGTAAGCAGAGCAGAAAGGGATTTCACGACATTTCCGGCCATTTTAATAAAACGACCTGTGGTAACACGGCATAGAATTGATTTAATGATGAACAACAATGAAAAGGTTTACTTTTCAGTCTAATCACTCTATAGTATACATATGTGGCACAAATTGCCGTAATTCTTAGCAGAGTGTACCTCTTTACAAAAAGTACTCAATATTAAGTTATTGATAAAATAAATATTCATGTGACCAGTAAATATAATTAGCAAGATTAAATACCCTTGAGTCTGCGTAAGACCAAAACAGCAGAGCATGTGAATCCAAGGCTAAACTTTGGCATAGTTGAAGCCTGGATGCGGTCCAGGACGGGCCTACGATTTGATAGCTGAATCAAAAAAATATAAAGAAATACATACTCAAAAAAAGGGGAAGCGTGCCTCCTATTTCAAACAAGCGTGACTGCAAGAGTTTTACGAAGAAATACACTGACGACTCTGAAAGTTACACGAGCAGAACTTGGGTAATGTTCGAGTTTCGCTGCTGATTGAAGGAACAACCAATGGGATTTTTTTTTTTAAATCCTGCTTTACAAAGTTACAAGTTGTTTCACAACCGATCAACACGATGCAAATCGTCACACCTATATAAAACCCATCCCGAACGGATTCGTTTTTTTCTCTCCTTCGTGAAAGACCCTCAAAAAGAAGACCTGGCACAGCAATGAAAACTCAAGGATTTTTGTGAATCCGTGGGAACATTCTGGTCTTTAACTCTGCACCGATCGTACCCGGCATGATGACAAAGTCATCACACACACACACACACACACACACACACACACACACACACACACATATACACACACACACACACACACACACACACACACACACACACGCACACACAGGGAGCTCTGGGGTGGCCAATCTGTCAATCCACAGTGTTGCTGACATCTATTGGCAACTCGAAGAATCAACAAACGCTCCTTTCCTGATCAATTCTTTGAGCGTAAAACTTGTGTAAAATCCTCCTTCAATCAGCGACAAGTCTACAAGGCTATCGAGCTTCATGGGCTGTGCGTTCATACCTTATTTGGGGCTGCTCCTCAGGAGTCCACACAAACCATGTGTCACTGCCTGAGACTTGGGCAAAGATTAAGGCAGAGGGCTGGGTGCCAGGGGGGGGGGGGGGGGG
>CAAKHD010023236.1:35226-45677 GCA_901007705.1 Fistularia tabacaria
CGCGATTGTTTTTTTTTTTGTTTCTTTTATGTGTCTTTTACGTTTTTGTTTATCTTTTTATGTGTTTTTGTGTGTGTGTGTGTGTGTGTGTGTGTGTGTGTGTGTGTGTGTGTGTGTGAGAGTGTGTGTGTGTGTGTGTGTGTGTGTGTGTGTGTGTGTATGTGTGTGTGTGTGTGTGTGTGTGTGTGTGTGTGTGTGTGTATGTTGATGTGTGTGTGTGTGTGTGTGTGTGTGCCAACTGATGTGTGTGTGTGTGTGTGTGTGTGTGTGTGTGTGTGTGTGTGTGTGTGTGTGTGTGTGTGTGTGTGCGCGTGTGTGTGTATGTACGGACGCGCACAAACTAGGTCAGTAGGAGGACAGGAAATCTTTGTTCACTTGTCTGACTGAAATGTGTCTCTTCAAAAGTTCAGGCACGCAAGCACACTCGTGTATGTGATTGCATGCATACTAAAAAAACCTCTATATGTTTGAGAACAGGAATTAGCACACTTCACACCTTTGCATTAGCACATTTCACACATTTTACCGTCTGCTTCCTTCTACTCACTTGCATCGGTATTGATGTAATTTCACTTTTATTTACTGCACAGAAAAATCATTACTTATGGCCCCATCTATTATCCTCTACCTCTTTTTCCATGTTGCATCAAAAACCCAATAGTTATCAATGGACTTGTAGATTTTCAAATTTCATATTTTCAAGATGAGAAGTGGGGAGAGGAGATGAATGCAGTTGTTTTTTTTTTTTTTTCCTGATGGTTGGTTTTACATGCTTGTGCCGGTATCAGCAGCTCTGGGGGCAGAGTGTTGCATCACAGAAGGGAACTGTGTGTTGAGCTCCCGGGGCAGGACCTGAGCCAAATTCTAAAAAAAATCACTGCACTGCAGATAGATGCAGAGGGAAAAGGAAAAAAAAGGGGGGGGAGAAAAAAAAAGGGAACAGTCAAGTGTCAGTTTCAATTAATCAGAAACTACACAAACAACACACACAAAAATCCTCTTAGGCCCAAGGAGATATAACAGAATGGGAGAACAGCAATAGAAAAGACACATTAGCTTGTACAAAATGTCGCAAAATTCATTTAATCTCCATTTCAATTTGAGTATGAATCCCTGTTCAGGGCATTTAGGATCATATGATTCATGCAGTAAGTGCCTTGATTTCTCATCTGGATGCACGAGTGCAGACCAGGTCCCGCTGTAGCTAATGTGAAGAGTGTCCATTTCCCCTGAGTGGAGGAAATGCAATACACAAGTAGAGCTCGTGCTAAAGAGCATGAAGCGGAGAGGGCACCGGAAAACTCGGGCGGGGGGGGGGTGGGGGGGGGGGGGTGGGGGAGGTTGAGCGCGGGTCGAAAGTGTCGACGCAGGTGGGCATCCAGTGCCTGTTGGTTGCGATCTCTGAGGCTCTGCCAGTGATTGGCAGCTGAAACTGTCTCTGAAATCGGGCGTTTAACATGTTACATGCCGTTGACTAGTAGGTCAACAGCCTCTGATGTCATGTCAGTCTGACGGTTAGATGAGACGAGAAGACCAGATGTCGGCAGAGCTGGACGCTGCACGTCCGACTGAACAGCAACCCCAGAGGCTGGGGCATGTGCGTGTCGATACCTGCATATCTGACCGGATGGGTATCGATGTAGGGCTTCTTATGTATGGAGAGGGCATTGCCAGATCTTCAGAGTGGAACAAACAAACAAGTTTACTTCATTGAACGCTTTTAACTTGTTTATCTTATGAGCTCTCACTCATCACCCAAACAATAAAGGGGAGTTAGACCAACCTTCTCCCAGAGACCACTACCGGCATAGCCATGTACAAATCCATCGTTCTTTCACTCGAGGCTGCAAAATCTCAAAAGTGAGAAAGTTCGACTTTCGCTTCGGTCATATTTGGCTCTGACATCCGTGTCCTTCGCAAGAAAACGCCACCGGATTTTTCCCCCTCTTCACATGACTGTGCGAGCTTGGTCACAGATAGTCACAGGATAATCGGATTCAACTGTAGAATACATGAAAACACGCAGCTCATGGAATACAGTTAGAACAGATGTAGAGATAAGATTGACTTCATGCAAAACATTAGTGCTGATTAGATATGTAACAAGAATAAGATGAAATTTGATGATAGTCAAATGATAGATAAATTAACATTAGTCTGACAAAGACAATTATTTTTCAGAATTTGAATTGGCGGCACAGCGGTTAGCGCTCACGGTTAAAAATGTCCCTGGTTAAATTCCTTGAGTTTCCCTCCCACAGCCCCAAAACATGCAAGGTGCACGGTGCCAGTATTAGCATTAGGTCACTATAACTACTATCAACAGAGATGAGGGCGTGATTTTCACGCCAAAACACCACCAGAGCATTCTGGGATTCGTAGTATTTACGGTACATGCGCTTGAGGCTATAATCGCAGCAGGCCAGCTCTAATTTGCCATGGCTTCGCAGGCCAAATATAATTACATTACAGGCCAAATTTGAGAGTTTGACACCAATGCCTTGAATCAGTGGTCCCCGACCTTTTTTGCGCCATGGACCGATTTAATGTCAGACAATATTTTTTCGCGGACCGGCCTTTAAGGTGTAGCGGATAAATACAGCAAAATGAAATGATACAACCGGCATCAAAACTGGTATTTTTGGAATATGATAATAAACGTGAATCCACTGTGGATGCAACTTTATTAGCGGCGTCCTCGTGACATCGTGGAATGCAGAATGCTTGGTCTCCAAGTGGCAAAGCAGTTTTGAAGGCTTCATCGCGGTCGTTAGAGAGCCGGTTGCCGTTATGCAGAGCGGGCTCGGTGCGTGGGAACAACCTGTTGCAATAAATCCGTATTTCAAGGAGGACACCTGGTCCGCGGCCTGAGCGTTGGGGACCACTGCCTCAAATGGTCCGGATGCGTGAATGCTGGAGACAGACGGCGGCTTGCTTTGAGCTCAGATCCCTCCGAGGTTCCTGCCCGGTTAAAGACGGCCTTTCCTGGGCACTGTCGCCAAGTGCTTGCTCAAGGGGGAATGCTGGGTTTCTGTAAATCATTTTTAAGAGCGCGGCCCGTCCTGAGTGCAGGGTAAGCAGTGTATATAATGAATGAATGAAGGTATGGATATAATCTGAACTGGCCACCAATGTGCTTCGATGTTCATGTGTGACTGATGGCCCCTTTTGATGCTGGTTGTTGTTGTGAATGTTGAGAAAAAATGCTAATGCTGATATTTTGATAGATTTCGAATTGTGTTAGCGAGACAAAGCCTGGCATTTATTACACGGGCATTAAGATTCTGATGAAAACCCAAGATTGATGAAAATCATTATTCTGACATTTCTACGGTGACAGACTGTCTTCAGGTGATTCTGTTCGCGTTGTTGGCTTTTAAGATAAGATTTGTTTATTTGAGATAATTTTTTGGGATTTGGGTATCATCTGGAGTTTCATCGCATTTCAAATAGAACTTCAGGGTCCGACATCTTGCTCATATTAAACCGATATCCGCTAAAGCCGGATTCAAAACTTCACGACTGCGTATCTAAAACTACTTAGCTGAAGAGAGCTCAGCTCAGCTCAGCTCCGAAGTTATACAGCGCGGCGGCTTTCGAGTGAGACTTCTAGCAGCTCAGTCGCATAGCCGGTGGGCGGCGGGTAAAAGCCCTGCATTAACTGATCACCGCAGATCAAGCCAGCTTAATGCAGCCCTGTTGTCCAGCTCCTTCGGCTGCTGATTATCACAAGCACATAAACAACAGTCAAGCTGCATTAACAAAATCAGCCAGGGTAATCTTTTCTTAGAAGCACCATTATCAAGATGAATATCCCTGGGCACCATCAGCACGCAGCAGCAGATGAGCAGTGGGAAGGTTGTTTTTTTTTTTCCTCTCTGAATTTCCATGATGTAGGTGTATAATGGCATCACCTCCTCTCATCCTGCGATGTGTGGGGCGAGTGGAGGCAGGTTATGCCGAGGGGAAGCTTGTCATTTCCCATTGTGCGCTGCAGTTTCCTCGCCGTTACTGTGACTGAGAGCCAATTGAAAGAAATGATAATAATTTTGACATCTTGTATGAGGTTTAATAACAATACAGAAATTAATGCTTCCAGGGTCAACCGGGGAAACTGACACAATGGGAGGAAAACTGTCATGTCGCCATGGGAACGGGCCTCATTACGAAGCCGTGCGCTTGTAATCTGTATGTTTGTCAGAGCTGGAGTTCAAAATCCCAAAGCCACGGTGTTATTGCCGCAGAATCTGAATCGCACACACGCTCTGAGGCTATCGTCCTTTTTCTTTTTTCTTTCGATAAACTATCTCAGCTGATGCCTGGATTTGGTTAGACGCCACATTACGGGGCTCTGCACTCTGACCTCTTGACCTCAGCTCGACTGAAACCAAGCCGGTAACACCGGGAAACACAAGCCCCTGAGCCTGGCTCTTGTTGGAGATCAGGCTTCGGATTTTGGCAGGCAAATGCACTCGGTATCATTCACTTCTTTTGCCTCTTAACTAAAGAACCGCATAGATTCCTTTTTGATTTAGGATTTTCACACCAGTGGCGATGAAAAATGAATTTAATTTTAATTTGTTTTTTCTATATTCTGTCGCCTTCTGCTGCTAGGTCTGTGAGAGGATGGATTTCCCTCTCCGTACAAGTTGCCTCACTGTGTCGGCGCCATCAAATAATAGTCGAAGGTTTCAGACACTGCCCTGCGGGGTTTGGCCATTTCATTGTACTCCTCTCTGCTCTATGTATCTTCCCTCTCCCCCAGCCTTAGATCTCCTTACGCTCTTTCATGTGGAAGAGCGGGGTCGGGGAAAGATTGGCGGCGGCGACTATGGGAAACCTAAACCAATGCGGGATCACACAAACACGCACATGATGCCTTTAATATATATATGGCGAAGGACGGCGGGGCAGGATTACAGGGAACATGTTGTTTCTGCGGTGAAAACACACAAATAGACAAGATTTGTGTTACCAGCTACAATCCACAAACAATGTACTGTATTTGAACCGGAGAGTTTCCGCTCTGAGGTCAGACATTTTTATTCTCTGTGGCAAGGTTTTTTTTTTTTTGTTTGTTTTTTTGCAGCAATAGGTAAGGAGACTGTTTTTAACAACTCGATATTGCTGGTTGCTGCTGTGGTCAGCGCTTTATTTCCAGAGCAATTAAATGAAGTGTGGAAAAAAACATGAAGAAGGAAATGCGCAGTTTATTCTGGTTGGGCTTTTGAAGTTGCCATCCGGTTTAAGTGTCCTGGATAAAGTCCTATCTATGGCTCTCATAATAAATCCTCCGGGGGTGAGTGTTGTCTTATTAAAAAACGGAATGCATGATGAATTTCATAACAAATCATTTCTTTTCTTTTTTTCCCATTCAATGAACAATGTGCTTCAAAACAAAACAAACAAAAAATACGTCAAAATTTGATGCATTGCGCCAGATCATTTTTGCGTGGTAAATTTCATCTGCAGCTTCCAGTCCGGCCAAATAAAACAAATAATCAGTATTATAACAAACAGTGCATTCGGTGAAATTGTGCTCTGCATGATTAAGAAATACTTTTGAGAATATTAGGGAAGTGTTTCTCCATCTGTAAGGGGTTGGTGATGAAGGGCCAGAGATTAGTTTGAGGGGAAAAAAAAAAAAGGATAGACGTGATGCATGAGCTGTGTCTCAGCGCACCAGATAAAACCCTGCAGACACACGGGCCAGCACGGAGCGTGATCCATCTCAGACTGGAGGAACTCGGGAGATGGGGCAGTAGGGGTCGGCTGGAAGAAGCAGGATGGAAATGGCGCACAAGACAGAAAAAAAACAAACAGTCCTGAGCGAGGGTTCTATTTTCTACAATGGATTGAAAACGGACGTCCGGACGCCGCCCGCCGCTCCGAGCTCACATCCCATGTCCTGACATCACGACTGTGGAGCTGATCTACAAATTGTCTCGAATCCTCCTCGAATATCAACTGACCCGACCTGTCTGCGTGCGCGGACACACAGGTCAAACATTAAAAAAATCAAACAAAAAAAAACATCCGCTTGGTATAAATAGAGGCTCTTTCATGGTGCAACTTGCTGCTGCAAAGCTACATTCTGAAAAGGAAACCCGTTTTTGTATGTCCAGTCTTTGTTTTAACTCTCTCTTTTCCGGTCTTCTCTGCCGTGGCTTACGTGCCCTCTGTTTTCCAATCCCCTGGTGGCCTCCCACTAACCTGCACCTCTTTTAATGCGTGATTAGGTGCCTATCCATGCGAACCCCCCCCCCCAAATAAATGAATAAAAACAACAAATATAAAAGGGGACTGTTTTTTACTGTTATTTTACCTTCAGATGCCACATGTTTTACCTCTTCTCCTTTCCTGTTTTTCTCCATAGACTCATATTCTGCAGCGGGCAGTGAGGGCAGCATCTCTACCTCCGTGGCGTCCCTTCCCCCGCAGGCGTCGGGGAGCTCGGCCCCCAGCTCCCCGGGCTCCAAACGTTCCGTGAGCACCCTGAAGAAATGGCTCACCAACCCCGTGCGGAAACTCAGTGCCGGCGCCTCCGCCAAAGGGGAGCGTCAGATCCGAAAAATCGAGGGAAAGCCCCCGCCTCCTCCGTCGCACGGCCACGGCTACGATGTGGCGAGCCCACCGAGACCCGACGATCCCCTCACCATCCTGCCGGTCACCCATCGAGAACTGGTGAGCCCGACGAACCCTCCCCCCCTTTACAAGGCGTGACCTCGAATGACCCCGTGGTAAACGGTGAAAGTGACGGTCTTACGTAAAGCCGAGCTCCTGACCCCCGCTGGGGTTTAATCCCGGTGGCTCTCGGGAGCGGTCGGAGGTTGGGACAGGTACCGCGACTGCAGGAGATGTGATGTAACAGCGTGAAGAAACAGGAGCTGCTGTGTTTCGTGACTTATGCGATCATGCAGCTGCTTGTGTGTCAGCGATCAGGAGCACGGATATGATGAACTGTTATTCTGAAATGCAGATGTTTGTGTGTGTGTGTGTGTGTGTGTGTGTGTGTGTGTGTGTGTGTGTGTGTGTGTGTGTGTGTGTTCCAGGAGTGGAAAGACGGCCTGGCAAGCCCGGAGGACCTGTCACCAGCTACACTACAGTCTCCCAGTTACATAACTGATTCACTGCAAAACACCCAGGTCTGTCGTCTTGATCTTCTGTGAAATATTCGAAATTTGTTTTCTCCTGTTTATTTTCGGCCGATACGACAACGTCGGCGGGAATAAGAAGTCCCACTTGCAATTTTGACGCTTGAATGAAAACTGCTGCGTCACATTTAGCTTGGCCCGTGCGAGTCGGAGCACAAGGTGCAAATCTAATCCAGATTTATGAGCAGGGAGTTTAATGTCGGCAGACTGGGAACGAGGGGGGTGAGGCTGGGGCGAAATTCTCGCTGAGGAACCAACCTGGCGGCGAGGTGACATCAGTACTCTTTGTCGCCGTGGCCTTCCAGCGAGCTCTCGAAATAACTCCCACTGGAGGAGCTCAATTATCAAGCAAAACAAAAGTACAGACAAATGTGTGATCGTGGTTCTCCCGCAATTAATATGCACACACACTAGATAGTGAATGCACACACACACACACACACACACACACACACACACGCAAACACGCACACGGCGAGGCAGTCTAAATGAATAAAAGGGTCTTCACGAGATCGATGAGCCAGACGACCAGAGGGCAGAGACCTGTGTGATGTGTGAGTCACACACTACATTTTCCAAAGCATGTGTTTGGTGAAAAGGAAGAGCTTTAGCAGAAACACGTTTAAAAAAAACAAACCCAGAAAAACAAAGAAATGACTTCACTTTTAAGAACAAAAGAGGAATATTACATGGAACACATGCCTGTTGTTTCCCCGTAACTTTGGCTCACGGATGGGCTAAAGTGGCTTTTTAGAAGGGCTCGATTTTTGCGACCAGGCTGAAGTGCAAAAAGCAGCAATAATGCGTGAATCAGCAAAGCGTCAAAGGTGTCAGTATATTAAAAAAAAAACAACAAAGTGAGGTTTGAGCACTTGACACAGTGTTCTCCTAAGTCTCGTCAACGTGTCAGAAGCAGCTAATACGATTAAATCAAGTGGGTGAGGTCTCTGCTTTTGGTGTTTTTACTGCCAATCACCGGAGAGAGGGAGAGCAAGGCAGAGGTAGAGACGGATTCAATTATGTAGGTCAGACGTCCCCGCTCTGCGGTTTCCGTTTCTCCTGTCTGCCTTCCTTCTTTGGCCACGTGTCTGGGAATACGTTTCTCCTTTTTCACCCCTTTTCTTCGCAGTATCGTCCCTGATGGTGAACCAAACACCACCGAGGTGCACGGCTTTTTGATTAAAGAAAATAACTACGTTGAACGCGCAAATCAAACAAAATGCAAAATGTATCATTAAAATCTCGTTATGACCGCGGACAGTTAGGCTGGTCAAGTTCTCGATGTGACACTCCATGAAGCCTTCCTCCTCCGAACACCTCATCTTGCACATCTAATGGCAAACAAGTTGCGCTCGAATACAAGTTCCTTTTGAAATCAATTTGGATATCACGCAAAAACACAACAACAAAAAAAAAACAGTTAAAGAGTATTGAATGTAAAAGACCACAACATTGCTATGTTATGTCTGGGAGCCTTGAGAGTAACATCTCCTTAAAGTAGTGAGATTTTATTACTGTTGATTTTTGGTGATTCAACAGATTTTTTTTTCTCTTTTTCAACCCTATATAAATAGATATACACACAAACCTACAGAAACACAAGTATAGGCATAAATGTATTTATATATGAACCTAAACACATACATACATATGCACACATATGTATTTATGTATGTATGTGTATATATAGAGACATACGTAACATACACAAACACTCACATACATGTGTATATAATTCTGCCAAAGCTGTTGTCATATTTTTTTTTTGACTCACATAGTAATAATAAAAAAGAATTGTGTGAACATTATCGAACATTTTTAAATTCTGCTTCAATGAAATTAAATGATAGACTTCATCTGCAAAAAGCGTTTTTGTTCCACAAATGTTTTTCATGAACTGGCTGGACTAAAAATCAAAACATGCAACTTAAGAGAGGGAGACGATCGTAATTCCTCCTGTGGCTTTTGCCACAGCACATCTGGTTGTGATCAGGGAGCCCAGGAGACCTGTCAGCCAGGCTGGAGCTCCGCGAGCAGGGCAGCGGAGCTGGGGGAGCGAGGGTCTTCGTGGAGCCTCTCTGTCTCCTGCTCGCTCGTTCTCTTTGTCTCTGTCACAAACACACACACACACACACACACACACACACACACACACACACACACACACACACACACACACACACACACACACACGATCACCTCAGTGTGACACAAAGCTTGCAATGTTTAGAAGAACTCCTCAAGAAAGTCCCATCCTTTCCGTTTTCCTTTCAGTATATGTCCGTGTGTGTCTGTCTGTCTGTGTATCCCTCGATCATACACCTGCATCCTGGGTTTGTACGTGTGTGTGTGTGTGTGTGTGTGTGTGTGTGTGTGTGTGTGTGTGTGTGTGTGTGTGTGTGTGCGCAGGTTTGTGTATGTGTTTAAGGTGGGGAGGTTCTGCTGACCAGGATAATGGGTCACAGGGTTCAGGTGACAACAGACAGCTGTTCCTTCAGGTTTACATAGTTGAGAGAAAGTCCATACGGCGAAAGACAGGCCTCCCAAAACCGTGGCTAAAAATAGAGCCGACAAAGTTAATCCAAATTCGAAGATAGATGGTTGTGAGTCATTTCTTAAGAATATGAGGGGGTACGTGTCATGATTGCAAGAAAGAGAGAAATAGGTTATGCAAACATGAGCTGTGTGCGCAGATGTTAAGTACGGAGTTAAAGATGATTTTAGTCACAGGCTTTGTTTCAACATGCACAATGACTCTATATTTGCACCAGGACCCTTAGGGGAAATGATATCAATTCCAGGAAAAAGCTTGAAAAAGAGGTCATGTATATGAAAACAACTGATTAGTTCACAGTAACCTTGGGTTTATCCTGCATGCATTTCTATTTGCAGCCAATGAGGCAGTCCTGTGAAAGGCTGGCCTAGATTATGGTGCTTCAGAAATATCGATGTGATGGATCAACACCCAGTGTGGCATTGTCAGTAGGTAAATAAGAAAATGGCATCTGTTGACTAACGTATGAATCACAAACATAATGCCATTGCGATTGGGGCCCTGGAGATGTCGCGTTCTCCAACCGTATAAAGGCAAAACTTGATCAGGAACCATCAGGTTGCAGCTGGTCGTGTCCCCTAAATCTTGAGCTCCGTGTGTTTTTATCTCTCCATCTATCTGCGGCTAATGTGCTCTGATCAGTAACTCTGACAATCTCAATCAAATCTTCTAGTCACTCAATCTCTTTTCTCATCTCCCCGCTGCCCCCCCCCCCCCCCCCTCCCCCCCCCTCCACCCCCTCC
>CAAKHD010023236.1:45697-60989 GCA_901007705.1 Fistularia tabacaria
ATCTTTTCTTCCCTCAATCCCTAAACTCCTTTCCCCCCCCCCCCCCCCCCCCCCCCCTGGTCACCTTGGTAACCTGCATTACTCGCGCTTCCCTTCCCCACCTGCTCTCTGCCTCCCTTTACCGACCGAATTCCCCGCAACATCCGCGTTCGAGATTTTCGGCCGCCGAATGAACATTTTGCCGGTGCATCTCCCCAGGACATGCAGTGCACCGGTGCTCTCCCAGATGACGGAGGTTCGGTCTTGATGGACGACACCTCCAGCCAATGGTCGGCAGCAGCTGACACGGAGGAGGAGCGAAAGAATGCCACGGAGAAAAGCATGTATGTGTTACGGTATATCGGCGTCTATTTACAATGCATCGCCAAATATAATTCAGAACTGCAACATGTGCATTACTGCAGAGAGTTGGTCACAGTTGGTGATAACTAACCGACTGAGAAGTAGTATAATTTTTCTTTTTTCACCGTTTCGAAGCATCTGGTTAAAAAGCGTCAAATTCTGTCTTGCCCTCCCTTCAATACCTATCAAGGTGTTTCAACTAAAGTTTTGGCTCAGGGACTGTGGTTAAACAAACTCATGTAAACAATATCAAATTTATATTATACTGTGATAAATACTATTACTATATGTTCTTTATTCAGCCAATTAAGATGGGGAGAAGTTCTGTGTGCTCATTTGCATGTCATGAGACACTTCAGGTTGCAGTTAAGATTCACGAGTCTTTAGTTGGCCTGGGAACAACACATGATGACTGGAAATAAAAAATGTTTTATTCAGATGGACTAACATAAGCTCGATTACATCTTCCATCCTATCATTGCGGCTGCAGCCGTGATTAGATTTATGACCGTGATCATTAGTTAAATGGGTTCAACTGGATGTTCTGCGTCTGCTCTGAGGTGCTTATATAAGTTATACAACATCTCCTTTGTAACATTTGTTCCAGAAATTGTTGTAAATAACACTAGAAATAATTATTTATTAGTTTATGTAAGTAGGAGCGGGACAGTATCCATAGCGTTAAAGAAGTAAAAACCCGATGCTGAGCAACAAAGCTCAAAATCACAGTTAACTAGAAAAGCTGGTTGGGGATATATATATATACACGGATGTGTATACACACACAAACACTCACACTCACACATACACACTTACACACCCACACACTCACACACTCATGCACAGATATATACTATTACAAGGGCTTAGTCTATTCCAAGGGGTGTATGAGCAATTATTGTGTTATGATAACCCCGTGAAGGATCAGCCGCCACAACCACCGGTAAATCAAACATTATTGCAGGGTACAACACAAACACACATAAACACTTGAATTTACCTCCGGGCTCTTTGGCATCAACATATTCAAATTGTTTTCTGGATAATTCTTCATCATAAGGAAAGAGGGCCTCGTTTGTTGAGGTTATTTTGGCGCGGCGTTGTGGAAGGAGATGCAACGGCGCACATTTCAATTATTTATAGCAGGCTCGGAATTAGCTGCTTACTTTTAAGGCCCTTCTAATTCCCTGTCTCACTGTCATGAATAACTTAAGACGGTAGATACAACAGTAGTTTTTGTTTATGTCATGGATAAGTGGTAAGGCAGATGACATCTCAACTAACTGGGCACATTATTGGACTTAGATACAGCGAAATTAAACTTTTGGATACAGATCGGTGAAATTTTAAATAGATCTTCCGGACAGATTTAGCAGACTGTAGCGTAAAATGAAATTTTATACCAAAACGCATACAGTGCAAATTTCGTGACAATTTTTTTTGCCGTTGATTTAACTATTTTCAAATATCACTGCATCATGACGAGGGCAGTTTATCTCTGCAGCAGGTTTTAACAACATCATAATTAAAATAATACTTTAAAGTGATTGTACGGGAAACACCACATATTATAAATTGAATCCGGCCTTGAAATAGACAGTCCCGTTCAGAAAGCCTGAATTTAAAAGAGGTAAGAACTGGAGCTGACCGGATAGTCCTCAAATTTAATCCAGATATGAGACTAATAGCACATCTCTCCATATTTGTCTTTGAACTGGGAAATATAGCATATCCGTCAAATGATCTTATAGCATTCACAATGAATGAGCAGATAATAAATACGTTTTAGACCAAGACTTTAGTTTCTTTGACCTGTAGATTTGTGATCTAAAGATATCACTATTTAAGGTGATGCAGAAATAAAAAAATGTAGTTATATTTTTATTTTCAGCTCATATATTTGATGGTGTGCTGAAAGAAGAGAACTGTTTTGAAGACTTAATATGGTATAAAATGACAAAACAGATAGTAATAAAAACATAGAAAATGTGCCAAGAGTTAAATCATAAGTGACAGCGTCTTAAAATCGGTTCATTTAACACAGTGACATTTAAGAATGAGACTGAACTTTCTCGGTCTTTGTTATGGGAGGCATTCTGAAACAGCTGCAGCTGTCTGAGAAACCTCTCAGTAGAAAAGTAGAAAAGCTTCAAAGAGATTAAGGTATGAATCTTTTTTTTTTTTTTTTTTTTAAATCCTGCTGAATATAAGCCTCTTTAACTCCAGCGGAGTTAATTTAGCCCCGAGTCCGACAACGGCAAAAATTTTTTGTCTGGATTTGTATATTTCATAGAAGCAAAGTCAGCATTAAACCCTCCTGCAAAAATTCGTTTTTTAGTTCATTAAAGATAACTACACAATTCAAGAAGAATGCAATACAATTTAACAGAAAATGAATATGAAATTGAATAATTGAAATGTTGGTAACCATTTATTTCTGGAAAAGGAATTGTATATCTGAGAAAATAGCCAGGTACGATGGTTAGCTACGCAATATGTCCATTCAATACCGCTGATGCTGCAGTCGCAGGGGAGGAGCCTATCTGAGCTGTCACTGGGTAACAGACAGGATTCATGCCTGTCAATCACAGGGCCACGTATGGACACATACAGCCATTTGCTCTCTCATTCACATGTCTGGGCAATTTAGGGTCTCCAATGAACCGTCTGCATGTTTTTGGACTTTGGGAGGAAACCGGGGGATCCCGGAGAAGTTATAAACTCTGCACAGAAAGGCCCCCCCTGTCGGAATCGAACCAGGGACCTTCCACCATGCTGCCCACGACACAGCATATACATGATAGAAAGTCCCCTTCATAACTACTCTGGAAAATCTTTGAATCGTAGTTAAAGGACCGTGAAAATGTAACTGAAGCTTTTTGATCATTTTGTTGTTGTTGTTTTTTACAAATCCGGACTTACATTTTTGAATGTTTGAGTGTTGCTGACCTAAAATCACAGTGGATTCCACCAGCAGTGTACCAGGTTAGGGCTAATAAAATGTACCACTGGGCTGATCTTTCCGCAAATCACATTGGGCTTTCCAAGAAACTTCCAAAATTCAATTTATGCTATCACTCAATTTCAAATAAAACTTTGGGACACTGGAAATGTGCAGCAGGCTTTGCGACATGGAAAATATATTTGTTTGCAGGCAACCGCTAATCTTTCCTTATTTTTTATCTCAACAGGTACGTATTGAAGGAGCTTATCGAGACGGAGAAGCACTATGTAGCAGACCTCGGGCTCATAGTGGAGGTAAACCTCGCATCCTGACAGCTATGAACACAGTCGTCTCTGACACAGAGGTGGAAACTTAGTCATACACTCGGTCCGTCAGAAAGAGCTCTAAATCCTTATCATCACAGCTCCTGCACTTTCCTCCAATCCGGAGTCTTTGGTCTGAGGCAGATTTGGTGAATTATGAGCTTGAGAAGCATTATGTTACAAGATGATCCCTCTCCCCCGGTGCCTTAAATAGCTGGAGATATTTTGGTTCGGAGCAAACAGTCTTCATTTGAAAGATAATAAAAGCTTGATATCAGCTGTTGCGTCGCGGCTGCAGCACATTCACTGCTGCTGGAGACAGGTGGAAGGTTTCATTTATTATTTTTGGGAGCAATGAACTGAGTTGTGTAATTCTCTTTGCAGGGCTACATGGCCACCATGAGCTCTAAAGGTGTACTGGAGGACATGAAGGGAAAAGACAAGATTGTTTTCGGGAACATTCACCAAATATTTGACTGGCATAAAGAGTAAGCCCTTAAATCTGTGGGTCTTTTTTCTTTTCCTTTTTTTCTTTTTTTTTTTTCAAATAACATGTTCACTCCGGTTGCATTCAAAGAGAAAGAAAAACAATGGACTGGATGTGGCTGACTATGGGACAAAGGAGTGGCATGTAATGATAAAAATAAGGCCTTCTGTTTTATGAATTTCTCCTTGTGCGTGTGTGTGTGTGTGTCTCCCTGTGCATGTGTGTGTGTGTGTGTCTGTTTTCTCCATAGCTACTTCCTGGGAGAGCTGGAGAAGTGTTTGGCAGAGCCAGAACGACTGGCTAAGCTCTTCATTAAACATGTGAGTGTGACTACTGTGTAGGCACACACAAACACACACACACACACACACACACACGCACACACACACACACGCACGCACACACACACACACACACACACACACACACACACACACACACACACACTAGCATGCATATCACTGGAAGTGTCTGGGTCTACTTCCTTGTGCTGTTTTGAGTGGGTGTAAATACAGCTATGAAAACACTCCGAGTGCCTGTTTATCCCACACTGTAATTCTTTCTGTCTCTCCCCAACTGTCAGAGTCTTTCCTCCCGTATTATTGATACGTCTCAGTCTCAGCTTGTGTCGCTTCCACCCGTCCACATGGCGAAAGGCACACACAGGAACAACACACTGGCCACTTTCCAGTCTAGGCTAGACTGGTCAGGAAGCATTGGGGAAAAAACAGCCAGAAAAAGACAACACGAATAACACAAGGAATAACATACCCCGAGCGCAGGCTCTTTGATATGAGTTGTTGTTTTTTTTTCTTTGTAAGAGATTCATTAAGTTTCTTTTCTTAGAATAGAAGCGATCTGGAGGCTGCTATAGTCACAGGGTTTACACAGGGAGCAAATTCATTTATATTTATTGGTTAAGTAGTGGCACATGCAAGCAGAGGAGACACGATGACTGATTTTGCCCAAACTTTGCTTTGTCCGACGAGAACTAAGTTAAATGTCCGTCCCTTTTTTTTAATCGTCACTTCCTTGCCTTTTTTTTTTCAACACTTCAGTAAGAACGGGCTCAAGATAGAATCAACTTTAAAGGCCCGCGGTGGAATAAAGAAACTTGTAACTAAATCTGAGCGCGAGTGTCGAGCTAATGAAAAGCAGAGAATCCAATTCGCTTTTAACAAGAGACGTGTCGCCATTATGCAACGTGCGCACGCACGCGCATGAGCAACATACTCTTATGTGTACATAAGCTGCAGACACGTTAGCATGAGGAGCTCACTCCCCCCGTTTTGTCACACCCTTTGGTTTTCAGCATTGTGACACGATGTCTATATTCAGGCGGAGCGGCTCAGCCGTTTCTAGGTTACAAAGCCATGCAGCTTGTTGCTAGGTACAGCCTCAAAGCGGCAAGCTCTAAGAGGCTCTTGTTACACAGAGGGTAACCGGGGTAAATTATACATAACCTTAAGCCTGTTCGCAAACAACGTCATTGCATCGTATGTGTGCTGCAATGACTGTCAAGCTGAAATGACGGGTTTTGTGTTTTTCTTCAAATGCAGGAAAGGCGTCTTCACATGTACGTCGTCTACTGTCAGAACAAACCCAAGTCGGAGCACATCGTCTCAGAATACATCGAAACGTATTTCGAGGTGAGAAGAGGTTTCTTTTTTTCCGTCTCGCCGTCAGATCGTCATTATTTATCTCAAGTCTTCCATCTATGCGTGCTGACTGTTGCGATGTTTGGCTCCAGGACTTGCGGCAGCACCTGGGCCACAGGCTGCAGCTCAATGACCTGCTTATCAAACCTGTCCAGAGGATCATGAAGTACCAGCTGCTGCTCAAGGTGAATAGCCGGGCACGGTGCCATTCTGCTGAGCACAGGCGAACACCTAGACATACCTATAAAAACACACGCAAACACGCGCGCATGTCCAAGCTCAGCTGTTTGGAAGTGCGGGTCGCTCGGTCACGGGGCGGTAAAGGTCCAAGCGTGAGTGCATGTTGTCCCCCTTTCCCGCCGGGTCATATTGCATGCGCCGATATTGTTTCGGTCAGAGAGGAACCAATGACATCACAGAACGCCATTTTTATCCATTTAATTTGGGATAAAAAAAAAATAAAACAAAACATGTCTCGATTTAGTCTTTGAAGACGGTCATTAATTGGCATCCTTTCGTGTAAAACTTTAAATATAAAAGTGTGCCCTCTGGCATTTAAATGAAAGGTGGGTTTAGCACCTATGAATACTCTTCCAGATGTCCTCAGCAGACTCTGAGTAGTAAACCTGGAATGCTCTGGTTTCCATGCTGTGTTTATTTGAACAGGACTTCCTGAAGTACTACACCAAAGCTGGGATGGACACGGAGGACTTGGAGGTAGGTGACGGGCTGCATAAAGGTTTAAGGGGATTGGTCGGCTATTCTTTTTAACCTTTGTTCGTGAATTTATTTTTGTATTGAACAGAAAGCCGTAGAGGTGATGTGTTTTGTGCCAAAACGCTGCAACGACATGATGAATGTGGGCCGGCTGCAGGGCTTCGATGTGAGTCTGGGGAAAAATGAGACCATCGGGCAAACGTGTCAAATATTCAAAAAAAACATACAGTGACCGCTTCCTCTGTCATGTTTTGGGTACCAGGGGAAGATCACGGCACAGGGCAAACTACTTCAGCAAGACACCTTCACCGTCACCGAACACGACAGCGGCCTTCTGTCTCGGGCCAAGGACAGGAGGGTCTTCCTGTTTGAGCAAATGGTCATCTTCAGCGAGCCGATCGACAGGAAGAAAGGCTTCTCGATCCCCGGGTACATCTTCAAGAACAGCATCAAGGTGAGCACCTGCCGAAACTCGTAAAAACAAGCCACATCAGCTACAGGGCGCGTTTACCCCAAATAGAATATCCAGGAATGACAAGGAAGCTTCGGCCAGACTTTTTACTTGCGTAACAGATTCATGCCACACGAACCCTTGCCTAAATCAGCAGACGTTACATAACACACATATTGTTTTGTTTTTTTTAAGGTTTGCATGTGCTGATGAAGTTTAACAAGGGACTGGGCATGGATAGACTCCTCGCAGATGCTAGTCAGATGTAATATTTTCCAGGTGAGCTGCCTGGGGGTGGAGCCTAGCGTTGATGGTGATGATGCACGCTTCGTTCTGACATCACGCAACCCCGATGGCAGCGTGGTGCGCTTCCAGCTGCTGGCCGCCACTCCCGATGTCTGCCGGGCCTGGGTCAACGACGTGGTTCAGATCTTGGAAACTCAGCGCAACTTCCTTAATGGTAAGTCCCAGTCGTGCCAAATCCACCGCGGCACATTTTGTCAGATCCTCTCTCGACTTATCCGTCAGTTCAAAAGCATCATAGGAGGCTAAATAGGCGTTGAGATCATTATTATTATTATTCTTACAAAACATCATGCTTCAAGTCTGTTGTATTGCAGAATCAATTCCAAAAAACAAATGAGGATCACAACTCTTGACCATAAAATTTGCAATGAAGGGGAACTAAATCGGGATCGCAGATGCACCAGATTTCGAGCAGATGTTTTGGCCGGTTCACCGCTTCAGCTGATTTGTTATCATATCAAAAGAAATGAGTGAAAGGTCCTCTTAATGACATGTCTTGCAACTATTTTGTATTCTAATGTCCCATCAGGGGTTTGAGTGAGGAGTTTACGACAAATAACATTAACATCCCTGTGTTTTTGAAGTGTTTATATGAAGTATCTCAATCTCTCTGCAGCGGATTGGTATATCGTGGCGTGCTTCTTTGACATTGGCCAAATTCTCAAGTGGTCCCCTTTGTTTGGCTTTCGGTTCCTTTTTTTAAGCCACTGTTTTTTTTTTTCCCTCTGTCGTAAAAATCTATCCTTCAGAGAGTAAACAAACAAAATGAATGTTTAATCCTCAATATCTCGAGGACACAGACATGATTTTCGTGAGGATACCAGGAAAAGCACTCAAAAGCGTCTGTGTCTGTCGCTCTTGGTCTTTCAGCCTTACAGTCTCCTATCGAGTACCAGCGGCGAGAGAGCAAGTCCAATAGCCTGGGCCGCTGCATGAGGCCCCCATTGTCCGCGGCCGGTGGCCTACGGCCTCACTCCTCTGCTTCAATTGACCGTCATAAGCTGCCCTCCCTTCACTCCCACAACACCTCCCTGCCAGCCCTCTACCTGCCCAGCCAAGGCCAGAGCCAAGGACCCAGTGAGGCGTTCTCACTGCGAGATGTAGGTTCCCTCAACTGTCTCTTCTTACAAACAGCCCTCGTAACTGAGTATTTCTATTTCTATTTGCAACACAAGAGATGCTTTTGAGAATGGACGCCCAAGGAGGTACAACGATAGGGCACACAAATAATGATAATAATGAGACGGTTAGAAGTGACCCGCCTGTGTTTGCATTCGCAGCCCACGCTGGCCCCGCCGTGCCCTGCTGATTCGCACACTGTTTCCCCCTCGCACGTCGAGCTGGCTTTCACCGATCAGCCAAACGGTCCGGCTGTGTCAAACGGGCTGCACTTACCCACCACGCAGGTAGTGTGTGCGCCCTTTATGCTGTCTTTACAGAGGGCCTTGATGTTATACTTACAGTGTAATTGTTTTGCACGTAACCGAATTGTGCTCCCTTACAAGTTCTAATTCGACACTCGTAATGGGAAGATTAATCACAATGCAAGCCACGGGAAGCTACACGCCAGGGAAATAATGGGGCCATTGTACAGCTCATAACATGACAGTAATTCCAAGGTGCTCATTACTTTTAACTAATTTGAAGAAAGACTTGAGTAAATAATAATCTTTTTTTTCCCCGCTCACCCACACATACGCACACGCGGATCCGTGCGAAGAGTTATTTCTCCCCCTATCGGACGAAAAAAGAATGCATTTGAGACACAATGGAATTTACATCTGCCACTTAGGATGGCATCATCACCCAAATTGTGACACAACTGCGGGCACGTTAAATTCGGACGCCAGAAAGCCCCATTGTTGGGGCTTTGCGTTACCATTAGCCACGTCCCCCTTCTGTCATCGGCGGGCTAACCCCCCCCGGGGGGAGCACGTCGACAGGGCCGCTGTATTGTTGTTCTTCTGTCCTTTCTCTGTTTACTCAAGCTGGATTGGCTTAGTATAAAACAAACAGGAAGCAGACTGAGCCAGACAAGGAAGCGAGTGAGAGATGCCTATCTGAAGCAGATCATTGTCTCCCCTTTGGGAGGAGTAGGAGGAATTTTTTTGCAGCAATATATATGGCAGTCCCACTCAATGTATGGCATGATGGAAAAATCACTCGTTGATTGCAATTGTTTTTGAAATGTTTGCAATGTTTTGTTGAAATAGCTGATTTCATGCGACTCGTGTCTACCTGGCAGAGAATGGGAGACGGCTGCCGTAGAAGCTCAGCCATGGATGCCGGGGTTCAGGCGGCATCGTCAGGCCCCTCGGTGGGACGACGCCCGAGCAACCTGACTCAGCTCGCGGAGGATGACCTATGAACTCAGAGAGCTGCCGTCTCCTGGGGCAGAGGAAGGACACCGAAAGCAACAGCTGTGGGGGTGGGGGGTGGGGGGTCAAAGATGTGTCTGCTGTCGGTCCACGACCAGACGAACTTCTCCGAAAGTAGCCCGAAGGGACGCATGAAACTATGATTGGTCCAAAATGACTCCTGCTTCTAGAGAGCCATTAAACGGGGACGAGACTGACTGGAGTTCGAGACTCTGAAGCCACTTTGTGTTTATTTTGTTTCCTTTTTACGCGTTTGAGAGTTTGTATACTATGCTCTTATTTCTGTCAAAGGGCAAGGGGAATTTGTTAAAAGAGAAATATCCATTCCTAATTGGGGCCGTCACTGGAGTCAACGTGCGTGCTTGCATTTGTTTTGGCGGAAGAATGCACGTATGTGTGTGTGTGTGTGTGTGTGTGTGTGTGTGTGTGTGTGTGTGCATGAATGGAGAGCTAAATTAGGTGTCGGCTCTTAATGTACTCTGGTAAATTTTCCTCTTTTTTTTTTTTTCTGATGCTCGGTTGACACATCTACATCAATGCATTTTGTCATTCCCCTGCTGACAACTGCAGTTAGTTGTTTATGTGGATAAAAGCGCAAACACTTGGTCCGCGCATGCAACGAGAAGCCTCGAATTTCAGCCGAAAGTGAAGAAATCTTTCCGCTATGGGGCGAACGTGTATGCACCCTGACAGAAAAAGTATGAGGGGGCCTCCTGGTGGTTTGTATGGGTATGAGATCACTTTCCCCTCCTCTCTCTGTCTCTCTCTTTCTCTCTGTCTCTCGCTGGGCGACTCCCGATGATTTGCAAAGTGGGTGCTGACCCAACGTGCCGCATGAAATTCTTGCGCCCTGCTTCTTCGCACAGACCCTTCACCCCAGGCTGGAACAGGTTGCTTGTCCGTAAACAAGGTTAGCTGGTTTAATCTGAGGGGGTTCTGCTTTTTCTTTTGGATGAATCCACTGTTTACTTGTCAAAACTCTGCACCACCCATATAATCTCTGTGAGGCCTCATGGACTTTAAATACTGTACAGTGAATCCTGTAACGCCTCTTATGAAAAAAAAAAAAAATGAATGCGTGCAAGTTGGAGAACGACCCAGGCATGCCAAGAGATATGACCGGCTCGAGTCGATCAAACTGACGGATGATGTTCTGCTGGATAAACAGATCAATCTGGATGCCCCTTCTCCGCACCAAGTGCCAAGAGCAGCAGCTTGTTTCATGCTATTAATGGTTTGCTTTTTTTAAAAAAAAAAAAAGAAAAAGAAAAGAACAATCGGTTTACCACTAGTCTTACGAGAAAAAAAAAAACATGCAGGGATAGATTTGTTTCCGTGTTAATTACAAAGCCTTGATGACGCACGATGATTGAGTTGGTTAATTTTTTATTTTCTTTTTTTTTTCCTTTTTAAATCAGGTCAGTTCTTCTTTTTGGCCAGTAGAGGTCCACACAAGACTTTCCTTCTCGGGGTTTTCGTTGGACCATACAGCTGCACCAAAGATCAATAGGCTTCACATTTCAGGCTTCACACTGTAACAAAAGCTGTGGAAAATGACACAAACTAGACAAGTTGTTAGAGGTCAGGTGAATGGAACCATCTCATAAAATCAATCTGCAGTTAGTGAGACCCGGCGTGTTTTCATGGTAGTTGCTGACGAGGCCGCTTTGTACGTAACACAAAGAAATACCACTATAGAGAAACAAATGAGCTTGTATTAAATCAGGACCGTTAATGCCATGTTCGACTGAGTAGAAACTGTTGTATCATATCAAATAAAACTTGTCTTTTTTTTTTTTTTGCATTTTCAGAGGGTTCTTTTTCTACGTCACTGCTACCTGTCAATTTTAACATTACCGTTAATGCTTGATGGATATTTTGTACATTAACACGATTAACAGTATGCCTCGCGCTGCAATGTGTTTTCTGATGACGCCTTCCAAGTTTACCTTAATTAAAGCAAAATACTAGAAAGGCATTTTCTGGGGACTTCTAAAAATCCCGAAGGGGACACAGGAAACGCTTTCCGCTCGCTCCGACGTCCCCCTTGGAGAAAGTTCAAACAGACTTAATGACAAAGAGAACAAACCCCTGGATGAGCAGACATCTGGTTGGCTGGCCTCTGAATAAAGCCCCATTCTGGGCTGTAAAGCAGGACCTATCGTAACACGACTGTGATATATGGAGGAGGGGGACTGGGGGAAAAGGAGGGGGGGGGCTGGTATTAACTTTCACAAGGGTGCAAAATCAAAGGGAGTTTCTGTCACCACCGAGGGGGGTCTCGGCAACAGGGGTCCCATTCACAGGGAATTCCTCTCCTGTGCTCCCCGTCGCATCTGTTGACTCAATCGCATCCATTGAGAGAAAGAAAACACCCATTAAAAGCCGCATGACTGTGAACTTGATTGCAGAAGGCGAGACAAACAGAGCCGTCGACGGGGTGGGTATTTACTCCGAGGTGCGAAGGTCTTTGAACGGGCCCACCACGTTGGTCTTCTATAAGTGCGTCTTCCTTCACACCCGAGGCACAATGAGCCGCATTTGTAGACTGATTAAACCCATATTGTCATTTCAATAAAATGTCAGCTCTTTAGGAGCTCCAATGGCCTTTCTGCATACACACATGGAGGAATGGGACATGCATTAGGTATCGCCGTCAGAGCAGGTGTTTACTTTAGAGAGAATTGTAATGGTGCGAAAACAGTATTAGGGAAACAGTTTCAACAAGGACGATGTTTATTCAAATCTACATGCGGCCATAACCCCGATAGAGTTGTTCGTAGCTTTACATAATTTACAAAAAAAAAAAAAGAAGACATTTTTTTGTCTGTTTCAGATGGAATCGTTTCCGTGGGTCAAAGAAACGGACAAATCGGGACGTGTTTTGGAGTAAAGTCGAATTATTAACCGCAACCCTTTCTTTTATGACGCTGTGTTTCCAGGGAATTTCATACAGCAACCTTTTGCTGCGCTAAGGCAAAGATTTATACCGGACATCGTAACGTATAACACGTCAAGACCGAATTTAGCTCGCGCCTGCCACATTCCTCACGTAAATATTTACATCAGGTACCGCCGACACTTCTTTTCTCTCCATCCTTTCATTTTAAAACAAACGCTTTCTTTGTTAAAGGCATACAATCAGTTTTGTTCCCTGGAGTTTTGTTTTTTTTTGTTTTTTTTGTTTAGAGACACGCCGTCGCCGATATATAAGATTGGGTCGTGTTTTTTTTTTTACCCCCGACGGCGCCTCGTATTAAAGAGCACACAAAGTCTCTAGACACATTTTATCACACTACTCGAAGTCGAGCGTAGGGCTCGGACGACACAAAAAAGTAAGGGGAGCGCGATGCTTACCCTCTAGTGCAAACCTATGGCGCAAAGTAAAAGTCACACATTCTGCGAGTTCCGTATATTATTATTATTATCACTTTTTGAAGGATCACTCTGAAGGAGTGAAAGATCTTTGAAGGATCTGATCACTCTCTCTTGATGTTGGCAAGGAGAGGCTCCGTGCTCTGTGACGACTGCCCGGACCGGCTCTTCCTGGTCTGGTGGGTCTTGACGTGCTTGGAGAGGTGGTCGCTCCTCATGAACCTCTTGCCGCACTGCTGGCACCCGAAACGTTTCTCCCCGGTGTGCGTGCGGAGGTGCCGCTGGAGCTCATCCGAACGGGTGAAGCTTTTACCGCAGAAGAGCCAGTTACAGATGAAGGGCCGCTCGCCGGCGTGCCAGCGCAGGTGGGCCTTGAGGTGAGAGGTCTTCTTGTACACTTTGCCACACTCTGGAATGTGGCAGATGTGCAGTCTCTTCTTACCGAACTCCAATCCCCCGCCGTTAGTTTGGCAGTTGGGGCACTTGCAGCGTCTGCAGCGGCGCGTGGAGCTAAGCAGGCCCTTGGAGGTCCCCTGGAGAAGCGCGGCGATCTGAGGCTGGTGGCCCAACACCAGCTGTCTGCCCAGGGAGAAGGGATGGTTGGAGGGGGTTGTGTTGGTTTGCGGCAGACTCCACCATTGCTGCCCTTCCTCCACATGGCCCCCAGGCAGATGATGCCTGGCGGAGGAGTTCTGGAGGAAGCTGGAGAAGTTTTGCCCCACGCCGTTGTGCTGGGGATAGTAGGCGCCGTTGCTCTGCGGCTGCGAGGACAGCACTTTGACGGGGGAGAGTTCGAAAGAGTACGACGAGGGCGGCTCGGCCGGAGGGGTGAGAGGCAGCTCATGGTGATGGTGATGGTGGTGATGGTGATGGGGGTGGTGGTGATGGTGGCTCAGGCCAGACTGCATGTGTCCAGGGAACTGCACCTTGGGAACGGTGAAGGTCATTTGGTGCGTGCTGAGGGCCGTGCTCGGCGTCATGTCGTTGCTCCAGAGCTGAAACATCCCGGACGTGGAGCTGACGGTGCCCTCGTACGGGAACTGGGAGCCCTCCGAGCCCATGGCGCCGCCGACCTGCCAGGCTTGGCTACAGGTGGTGGCCAGGAAGGAGAGGGCGTTGGGAGCTCCCTCCGGAGAAGAGCTGGGGGTGCGATCCTGTGTGGTTTCAAGCAAACAAACAAAATCACAATCATTTTTTTTTTTTGGGGGGGAATAGTCTAATCCAGTTTTATATTTGAAAAAAATTGTCAGTGGAGGTTCTCAGTCATCCAGGTCATGGTTGATTCTTGTCAAAACCTTCTTCTCGTGGCAACCGGACTTGATTTTCTTCCCGAAGAAGCCTCTGGGATGAGAGGTGAACCGTCTTCATGGGATGAAAATCAAGTCCGGTTGCCACGAGAAGAAGATTTTGACAAGAATTTAAGGAAAAAATAAAATCCACGTTTTTTTTTTTCCCCAAAACTCATCGCTGGTGAGTAATCTAAACGGAGTTAAGTCAGACACGTGGAACAAATCCACGAGCCCGAAATGGCGCATTCGCGTAAAATCGGAAAAGAACAACTCCGCGTCAAAAAAAAAAAAAAAAAAGCGCGACAAACCTGCAAGAAGGTGTGCAAAAAGTTGTCAGTCCTTTGTATCGTCAGCGCAGCCATCTGTCCCGAGAAACTCCGAAACGCTAAACCACGGCGAGGCGACGACGCGCAAAAACAAAAAGAAAAAAAAGTCTAAAGCCGCCTCAGGATGGAGAGGATGTGGAAGCTGTCGGTCGGATCCGGCACTTGGCGAGCGCTGGCTGGGAAATCCCGCGTCATTCAAACGCACCAGCACCCCGACACCGCCGGTTCAAACGCGGGGGTGAGATCAGCTCCAAGTCCAGGGAGAGGTTTCGGAGGAAGGTGAGAAGGAGGGAGCCAGCCTAAAAAAAAAAAAAAAAACAACCCCAAAAATTCACTGCGATCATCTCAAACGCGGCTGAGGCGCGTCTTCTCTTTATAGAGAGAAAAGATCCGCTCAACGGGGTCTCCAGTATGATGCAGGAGAGTCAGTCAATAGAAGGGGTGGGAGGGGAGGTGAGGAGGAGGAGGAGGAGGAGGAGGATGAGGAGGAGGGGGGGGGGTTATTAGGTGAAGGGGTGGGCTACTCATAATTTCACTCAATTTCAACCAAATGCTGACCAAAGGAGCAAACTCCTCCTCCATTTGTAATGGAAAGTACTTTATTTTAGATCCCCCCCCCCCCCCCCCCCCCCCCCCCCCCCCCCCCCCCCCCCAAAAAAAAATCCCTCCCCCCGGGCCCCTTCTCTTTTTTTTTTT
>CAAKHD010023236.1:62862-76119 GCA_901007705.1 Fistularia tabacaria
TAAAAGACAAAATGTTTTATTTTCCCTCTTTTTTTTTTCCGTCCCCCCCCCCCCCCCCCCCCCCATTCCTCCCTCACGCCCCCCCCACGCCACCCCACCCCCACTGTACTGCCTCCCAGATGAGTGGGCTTTGAAGTGCAAAGTACTCTCTCCTCACTTTGAACTGCGAAAACAATGCTCATGTGGTGGTGCTTACCTTCCCCATGTTACCTCATTTAAATAGACCTGGATACGGCTTCCACCGTTTTCAAGGGAAAACTCATTTTCCAGAGAAAGAGGTCCCTGTGTTCATTAAACAGCTGGCGAGATGGGCTCGTAATCAGGCCCGCGCCGTCATACATTTCGGGGCCCCGCGCGCTCTGACTGGGTGGCGACTTCCAACTTCGAAAAAAACGACGCAGAGATATTCCCGCTGCACTCGCATTTCACACACACAAGGAACTTAACATGATAGTTTGATGCTCTGAAATCCCTCCTTATCCCACTTGCGGTATCCAAAATTGCCCTGTTTTGATTCCAGATATCATTTTTCCCCTTAAACTCAATGGGACAATGGGAAATATACAAGAGACTCCTCAAGCTGTTTTTTTTTAAATCATGCCTGAGGGGTAGTTTAAAGGCCTCATCGCTAAATTGTCCCAGCTGTCTTGGCCATCTGCACGCGAAAGGGGGCCGCCATAGAGGAGAGCGGCCTTTGTACTGGTGGCCATGTCAAAAAGCCAATTTTACAGCACCGGGCCCACTCAATGGCCCCTCATGTGACAAATGTGGCCTAATGGATGAGACAGACAGCATGTAAAAGCCTGCTGCTGAGTGTACTACTTCACCCTGAACTATTCAGAGGCGCAAGACGGGTTCGAGGTGGGCCGTAATTGCCGTAACACTCCGTTCCGGCGGGGCGAGGAGCAACGTCAACAGCTGGACTTTACAGTGGAACGATTTCATAGCTCATTCAGGAGTCTGTTTCCTGTTTCCCCCTCCAGTTAAAATCGGTGATTAATTGATTAGGGTTTTATTTTAACCCTTGTTCTTTTGTCATTGCGGGCCAATCTATCATGCGAATACACAGCCTCCTCCTCCTCCTCCTCCGACAGCGTGTCCGGGAAGGAGAAACGTCCCTTTACGAAAAGGGCCTCTGAACTGAATCGGTCCGAGATGGGCTTTTCTTCAACGACGTCCTCTCGATGTTTATCAGAAATGAAAATAATAGAATATAACTTGCTTTTAATTGTCCCATGATGTGGAAAATTTGCAAGTGGATGCTCCAGTAGCGACAGTTATGTAATAAATATTACAAATTAAAAGAGTATTAGAAAATAAAAAAAATATCAACACTCTTGTGTGTATGTTACGGAAAACAAAATGAAAATGGTCATTTCACCCTAGTTTTGCTTTGTGATTATAATAATAATCAGGAAATTAAATCACATGCACAGTGATAGCCCCTAGGTTAGCCCCTCCCCCGGAAAGAGGACATTCTCGTGAATGGTTTCGGAATCAGAGAATCAGAACTACTTTATTGATCCCCAAGGGGAAATGGCTTTCTGTCACAGCCACAGCTCCAACGCAAAAGGTACATCAACATAAAAAAATGTACGAACATCTATATGAAAAAAATAAAACATTAAAGAAGTATGAACAAGTATGTGTGTGTATTTATATATAAATATATACATATATATATATATATATATATATATATATGTAACTACCTAGTTCCTGGTTAATGCACCATAAGTTTAAAAATGAGTTTCTCCGTTGTGATAATTACAATAAAATTCCAACAGTTAGTTGTAACAGGTTTTAAATTTACAAAATAAATCACAAATTTACAGCATTTGCGCAAAGTCGGCATGTCGCAGCAGGATACCAGCCTTTGAGCTACATTGTGAGTTGCGTGAGAGGTGGAAAACTATAGTAATTCCCCCATCTCTTGTCCATTAGCATGTACGAAAACCCCCAAAATCTCCAGTCTTGGGTAGATGCAGGCAGACGGCATGCATCTCCACTTGTCAAAGAAAACTTTTATCAATACCAAGAGCACTTGAAGTTTGTTTGCATTTTGTTTTCCAGCACTCTTAACAACTTCAGAAGTCAGATCACAGGAGTATCTGATCAAAGCGCTTCGCGGTTAGTTCTGGAAACACAGGAGTGCTACGCCACGCTTTGATACTCCACATCAATATTTCAATTCAACAATCACTTGACATGCACCCATACTCCCAGAGACGAAAGACGAAAGGGGAGTGAGAGAGATCCAGGGAAGATGGGGGGGGGGGTGGTTGAAAGTACATATATAAGGAATGGATTGAAGATATCACTACCTTCTTCACCTTTGTAGCCGCGACGCACGGCTTGAACCGAGATGGCCTTTACCTTAAATCCTGTTTCAAGCAGGTCCGAACAACTGATGGTTTTTTTTGGTTTGTTTTTTTGTCACGTAAAGCAGAATTCATTGAGGAGCAAGAGGATGTTTGGATGCAAAATGGCTAAACGACTGTTAAAAAAAAAGGAAAAAAGTCTCTACGACGAAGAGCTGTCCCGCTCCGATACCGAGGCGAGAAAACATGAATCGGAGATTGAGAGTCTGAAAAAGATGCGTTTCATGTTTTTATCAAAGAGATAGTAGTGCAGGAAGTCTTCAGTGATACAGATGAACACAGTCCATCTGCCAAATGTCACTTTCATGGCACTTCATAATCATTTCATCATCTCAACAGGATATGACATACTTTGAAGGGTTCGGCCGATAAGATATGGCGTTTGATCTGGAAATTAAAAAGAAAAAAAAGTTGAGGGGGAAGCTCGGAAAATATGTGTAACAATCAAGACAGGATCGGTGACACAGCTCCATGTGAACACCCGCAGTGAGGTTTACCGAGTCATTTACGGTCAAATGAAAGAAGAGAGCTGTTTTTTTTATTCACTTTCCAAATGAGAGTGAACATGAGGATCAAAGCTAAATACAGAAGCGGCCCAACCTAAGGTTCACCATTTCTCATAATTTGTGTGGGGGTCAATGCGAGAAGCCGGGAATCTGCCGGAGGTTGGGAAGTGGATTACTTCTTCCACATCTCGGTCAATTTGGCCCGTCAACCTCAGTGATGATTCCAACGCCTCAGTTGGGGAGGTTACGTTTTACATCCATGTCTGCCTGCGTGTACTTTTCGGCTCTTCGCCGGGTTGCGTGTGAAACTTTATCACCGTGGTACTCCGTCATGGGACACCGCTGAACAAGTAGGTTTATATCTGAGTGTCATTAACTTAATCAGAAATGTAATTTCAACTAGACCAAAACTTCTTTTTAATCACTAATAACTGATTCTCTAGAGGTTTTTGTCTGTTATTTGTTAGGATTCCCTGCATTTATTTATCTAATATAGAAATATTGAGACGTTTATATGTTAGATTCAAATTTCTCGCGTTGACAGAGTCCACCTTGGATTCAAGTGCCGCAAAATGGAAAAAACAAACAACTGCTGCGGTTTGGTTGTGAGAAATCCTCGACAAGTATCCACGGTGGCGCCACTGCAGAGCACGATACATGTATGTTAATTCATTTCCCCAACACGACATTTAAAAATTTATGATAACTAATTTACCAAGAAAAATGAATTGTTTATTTATAGGGGTTGCCTAAAAAGATGAATTCCCCCACAATTGCTTGTCTGCATTGTGCCACACAAAATGAATAATAAAAAGCAAACATGAATACAAAAGAAAAGAAACAACTGGATTATCAATCATAAAGTATCTCCCAATGCATTAAGACAAAGGGAAACTGAGAGAAATAATTAGTTGTAGCACTTGACAATATCATTTACAGCCATCAAGTTAATGTGGGTATTGCAGTAAACAGGGACCCCTGCCAATTCATCCCAGTGCTTTGCTCTTCAGCTGTTCTTCAGATGTGAGCACCTGCCACCGTGTTACCGGTGCACCATTTAATAGACCGCAATTATGTGACTTCTGAAGAAAAGATAACATTTTACTGATCAAGTTTAACCGCGATTAACCTCATGTGAAAAAAAAGGAATTAGTTTTGTCCGTTGAGTTGCATCAAAAGAAAAAGCTGTATTGAAAACATCCAATTTGATGGATGTCACACAGGGTGCCCTGACCTGCCGTCCACGGGGATCCATGTTGCTGACTGGATATCTCGTGGCAAGACTCCAGCCGAAATCGGAAGTGCAAAGCAGCGGCGGAGATACGAGGGCTACATGTGCGGAGGAGTGCTGCACGGCTCGTGCAGCCGCGAGATTTATTTGTAAACGTGGGCCTGTGATGCCACTATCTGTTAAGCCCCTCAGTCAGCTCAGCCTGCGTAATGTGAGGGGAAGTGTCATCCTGTCACCGCCATGCCAGGGATCAGCCTGCTGTTTGTGCGCGCCGTGAACCAAGCCAAGCTTCAAGGAGGAGGGGAGCAAATGACACGGAGTCTCTTTCATCTAATCCTTGCGGTGTAAATTTGCACCTCGGTAAATTTAATTGATGACTACTGATCAAATACTTACCTTTGAAAGGAAAAAAAAAATCTTGGGGATTGTTGTTTTCCGCTCAAATCTGCAAAAAGAATTCTTAATGCGCCTGATGAGAGGTTTCTACCCGACGGATTGGTTTTTGAGAGTTTGAACGAACGTCAGTGTGGTATCTGCTATGACTACCACTACTGCTGGTGTGTGGATTTTTTTATATACATATTTACACACGCACACACACGCACACACACACGCATAAATATATATATATATATATATTTATAAGCACAGAGAGAGAGAGAGAGAGAGAGAGAGTGAGAGAAAGAGAGAGATGTATATATATATATTTCTGCATTATTTCAAAATTTTAAATGAAAAACTTAATACGCAAACTTGCAGAGAGAGGGACGACTTTTCCTTCAGCTGCGCTGTGGCTGCAAATGCGTGTGCACCTGGATCCTGCATGTTCCACTTCCTCCAGAGAGCCAACCTGCGCATCAATGTCATTCAGACAAATAGATAGTGACAGGCCAAGCTTATCAGTGTCAATGTCAGACTGCTCTCTGGGACTTTGATTCCGCACTTTTCCCATAGCTGAACAGAAGGCTGTGCTTTGCAAAACAAACCAACAAACAGGGAACCTGAAGAGTGTGATGAAAGAGTAAACAACATGGCCCGGTAACATGCCCCACAACCATGACACTTCCTAAGTAGGTTACCATGGAGGGTAACCCAATTTAACATGTGCGTCTGATTTACTGAGAACACCGGTGGTGGTGGGGGACATCAGGACACACACACCATCCCGTCGGGATGGGGCTGATCACGATTGATCCGTCTCAGGACCTTGGCCCTGAAAAATCAAATGGGCCTTCTACTAATGTCCTTGCACGTGTACAAAGCAGTTCATTATCAAGAAAAATGATAGGGAGTCAATCTCTTGATGTTGCTTAACTAATTGTAAAGCGAGGGATTGAAAAGCAGATGTTGCATTTCAAAGCAGTCGAGAGCAAGGAGACAGGTTATGATTTATGCTAAAATGTGTGGCTTCAAAGCATCGAACGCGGCTTCTAAACAAATTGAACAAGTCAAGCGCTATTCACCCAGGACCAGGAGGGAGCCCGGCGCATGTAGATCAGAGGCGCAAGGCTGCCGCTTGTAATTTCACTCAGTGGAGGAGGGGTCCCACTGAGGGGAAGCAGGCTAACGCCGAGCACTGCTTGCACAGAAAGGAATTATGTACGAATGCAGCGGCAACACCTGTGCAGAATCTACTCCCCCCCCCCCACACCCCCACCCTCTTCCTCCCTCTCTCAGATCTCCTCCTGGAGCATCATCCGCACAGGGAGCGGAGAAGGGGTGGGCAGCACCCTGAGACTTGACATCCTTTCTGCGGATGGCACCATTATTTGGGAGGAGATCGAAGAGTTGGTAGAAGATATGTTGCCTGTGTCAACATACTGATGCAATTTTGGGAAACATGGATAAAGCCGGGTTACTTGTTGGGAAGATTGGTGGAATGGGTGGGGGGTCTGTTGAATGCGCTTATCACTGTTGTCTGCTAAATGAGACAAGGTGTGTGTGAAATGACCTTGGGAAATACAGCGCACGTCTGACTGGCTGGATTTTACACTTGCAATCCCATTCCGTAGCAAAACTGTCATATTTTCAGAGAAAATTATGGATGCGAGGAATGTTTGGGTACAGAAATACAGATATGTTGAAAACATAATGGGAAATTCATCCCAGTTATACGTCCTGTGTAAAGTCTAAGTAAAAGGTAGAGAAGATTGGTGAAGCATCCTGAGTTTTACATTTCTGAAGCTTTCCTCCCTGTTGATGTTGCCATACATGTGAAAAGACAGACTGCGCGGACTTCTCTCATAAGTCATTTTTCCGTCTGTTTTCTTCCATTTGATGCAGCCTAAATTGGGACGGGAGAAACGAATTGCTAAATTTTTAATTAACTTCATAACATCTGCACTTGTGCTTTGAGAGAGCAGCGAGATTTCCTTTTAACCTATTCCAGCACATTTGCACACCAAGGTAAATCTTGATGCTGGCACTCTTACAGAAAGGAAGAAAAAAAAATCAAAAATGGAAATGAACTCTCACTTGTGTGTGTAGATCAAAGAGGTAGAATTATTCAACTTTTTGCCATTGCTTGATCTTCAAAAAAGAAGGGGAAAAAGTAGGAGAGATCTAGATGGATCAGTTTGAGTGTTCTTCAGTTGTTTTGTGTGCATTGATTGTCTTATCTGGTGAACATTTACTTTCAAATCGTGACTAGCTTTTGGTTACTTTGTTGTTGTACAGGTAAGACGGTGATATATGGCTTCGTGCTGCCAGAACTACTCTCCAAAGCTTGCTTTAAAAACAAGACTCTTTCTGTCCGTCAAATGAATGTATTTCTCTGGGAAAGCAAATTTAAAAGTGAAACTGATACTTTCTGCTCCATTCTGCAATTATTTATCAAAATGCAGTTTTCAGGAACAATAAGTCCAGTATATGTGACAGAGAAAAATCATGACATGTGGTTGATTAAAGTAACAATGCAAATCATTAATCCAGCCTTATCTGAATACCCAAGGGAGGGTTTGATGCCACGTTTGATGTGATGCACACACACACACATGCACGCACGCACGCACACACAAAATTTGATAGACACAAATACACACATATAAAGTATTTCTTTATATAAATATATATATATATATATATATATATAAACAATTGCCCTGAACGAGTGAGTGACTGAATGGTTGTCTGCCTGTATATGTGTCCCTGCGATTGACTGGCGACCAGTCCAGTGTGGACCCCGCCTCTAAAAATATACATACATACACAAACAAATATATAGTATTTTTTATTAAGATTTCTGTACATACATACATAGATACATAGATACATAGATACACATACATACATTTATACACACACACACACACACACACACACACACACACACACACACACACACACACACACAACCACACACACACATGCACACAAACGCATAAACATATAAAAACATAATAATAATAATATAATAATATATATGTTTCATTCTCTAGCAACGAACAGAAGCAAATACTAAAGAAATAGTAAAGAAATACACACACACACACACACACGTATACATTACATATGGTAATTCTTTGTGTTCTCTGGTGGAGCATGGAATTCAAACCACTCCTCACTAGGGGGCGCTGTGGCAACAATGGGGGGGAAACTACAATATGGATAGTGCAGGTCATCAATAAGGATCATACAAGATTATTGGCAATAAACAAAAAATTACCGCGAATTATTAAGTTCTGATCGAGTTTTCCTATTTTAACCAGCGCAGCTTTTCTAACCCCTACGTCACCGGATTTCTGTTTTAGGGAAAAATCATTGACCAATTGTGTATGTGCATCGAGTCTCATGTGATACTAATTAGCCAATCAAATCTGTCCATTCCAATAAGCCTCTTGACTGGAGTGTGTTGTGACACACACGTCGGATCACACCGGAGTTGATAGCAGGTAGAGCAGAGAAAATTCTATTTTAAAGAAAGGATTCAATAAAAAAATAGATAGGACTTTGTACACAGTTCGATGCCTCTGTCGGTGTCGACTAACATCCGTGTTTTCATCCGGGTTCTTCAATGGGAACATGCACAACGATGGCCAAAAATAAGCGGGTGGCTGGATTTTTCAAAGGGAAACCAAACCAACGGCACCAAAACAAGTTTAAGGGAAATCCTGATACATGTTTAAAAATCGCATTTTATTTATTTTATTTATTTATTTTTTTAATTTTTGTATTCAGCACATTCTTTGCACCTTTTAAATACAATGCAGATTTTTATTGTTGTTTTTTCGTAGTCTGAGGCGTGATCTCCACCCGTGAAATCTAATTAAGTAAATAACTTCTTGTCCCTCAGCACATGGTATTTTCTTTTGGAATACAATCGAGTGAATTTGCAGAGATAAATGGGGAAGGAGGTGTGTTTCAGATAAGATAAGATAGACTTTATTAATCCCACGACAGAGAAATTCAATTGTCACAGCTGCGTTAGCTGATAGAGAAGTGCAGAAATAGTAATAACAGAAAGAATATGTAAATAAAGGATATAGATAAACATAAAAGAGACTGTTCAATGTTTACATTTTATGAATGACCATTTACAGTAAAATAGATTGACTCAGTGTTCACAAAAGTGGCAATATCTGGTTAGGTTAGTTCTTGATCTTGTACCAACATGTCATTTGTAATTAAAAACGCAATGTATTCAATGAAAATAGTTCATATTCAGAATGGTTTACATGCTATTACGAGCCTAAATCTAATATGGTATCCTAACAACTATTGTTTAATAATGGAATTGAATTTTCTTTATTAGATTTGATAAACATTTTTACCAGTACTATAACCAGTGTCAGCTCAGGATATGTATGTATACTGCAAGTTAGAAATCACAAGGCTCCTGACCCTTGACTGCAGTTTTGTATCGTCCCTAATCCACAATCACATCTGGATTAAACACAAAGGCCAGGCTCCGACACGT
This sequence comes from Fistularia tabacaria, assembly GCA_901007705.1. Lineage (NCBI taxonomy): Eukaryota > Metazoa > Chordata > Actinopteri > Syngnathiformes > Fistulariidae > Fistularia > Fistularia tabacaria. The sequence goes on from CAAKHD010023236.1 coordinate 71,896, forward strand.
TCGCGAGGGAAATCTAAGGACAGTGGGAGTTGATCTGCTTTAAATCGAACCCGACTCTGTGATAGCTTCCCTTCTCCATTGCAGTCTTGCTTGTCAGGTCGGGGGCCTATGAAACCTGAGCAGGCGGTCAGTCCGGTCAGCCATCACCAGAGTGGCAAGCACCTGCAGGGGAAGCCCTGACTGATGTGGCTGATATCACAGCACACCAAAGCTCCTTAAACAAATCTCCCTTTGATACAGCACATACAATGGTGTCTCTATAGGAAACCATCTTACTCCTCTCTGTGTGGGGCGAAGCTTCTAAAACGAGGGGGTTGTTGGGGGATGAAAAAAGAAAAACTAAATGAAAGAAAAGGTGAAGAGTTAATCATCTTATTGTGATGCGTTTGCGTTACCGCGTCCACAAGAGGGCACTGCTACCATGTGGGATTGTCTCCTTGTGCAGCGCGCACGTTACATTTATCATGGTTCCTCCTCAAGTGTCTGCTGTATTTTTTATTTGAAAGATAATTTCTGACATTTACAGGAACATGTATTTGGGCGGTCTCGTTGGAAATAAATGAATTTAGCACGAAAGCACTAAAACAGTGGGTTAAGTGACCGACATCCGTGCTTCACAGTCAAAGATGTACATTACAGATGTACATTACATAAAAACACGTTCCAGGTTGAATGGTCTTAAGCATTCGTCCCTCATAGCTTTATGCAAATGTAATGAAATCTGAAGGAAGAATGAAGACTAACAATCATTTGCTTTGGGTTTTAATCTATGTTAAAAAAAAAAGATAAACTTGTGGCATGGGGGTTAAATGAAATTTATCTTCATGAAGATAAGGCAACAAAAGGAAGAGAACCCTTTTATAACTATTTGGCTGATAAAATAGATAAGGACACTCCACCTCTTCCATTGTAGCTATGGGTTTAATGAAACTACTCACAAATGACGTCTGTAGACTTGAAAAGGATCACGGTTTGTTCCACAGTATATTAGAAAATTAACCCTGTATAGTATTTACGTGCTTCTGGCTGTAAATGGTCCCATTTTTGAATAATAGTATCTCAGACCTATGTTTCATTGTTTCACCACTGCAGGCAACTGACAACACTGACAATGGTAATGTCTCCTAAAAAAAATGAAAACAATGCCATCGCTACTTTTGCCAAATGTAATTAATTTAAAATTAATTCTGTGGCCAGGAAGTTTACGATTTGTTGACGCAGAAACAACAAAAACAAATTTGACAGAAAGGATTGGTATGTAAATGTGGCGGAATTGCCATCACGGTAGAGAAGTTACATCAGAATGTATTGGCGTAACTGTCTTAACCCAAACCTTCAGTTACTGATGTTACTAAAATGAATCTGATGGGGAAAAACAACACCTTTATTAAACTTTGGGTTGCGAGCACAAACAGTCCCGTGTCATCCGGGGCAGTTCTTCAACTTCCATCTGTAACATCTGATTTATACATCTGACAATGTCATATATGCACAGTATTCTGACATTCCAATATTTCATCTATATTTATTCCCCATCTCCCTTCAGTTTGCTTGATGGGTGTTTTTGTGCATTTACGAACATGACTTCTTTTCTCATGATGCACATGTCTGTCGTTTCTATATATTTGTTTTCACTCTTTGACGAAAGTTAAATCGGTTCGCCGCCAAGTTGTCTTTCTCAACCGTCGCTATTGTTGGATAAATGGAGTCGTACTTGCTCATTCCAGGTCCACAGTTGTGTCAACGTACTTTTCTAATGCTTTAGATAAGTCTACACATTCTTGTTGGATTTTAATGGACCGTTAGGATCAAGAAAACGAGCTGTTACTTTCATGTATCTTTTATGTTTCCAGCAGCTCCTTCTTGAGCTATTGACATGTTTAACAAAAAAAAAAAAAAGAAAAAGCAGGAGAGCTTTAACGCAGCCTGTGAGGTGGGGGGAGCCCCCAGGCTTTAGGCTTTGTCTGCTTGTTGAGTGGGGCCATCAGATAACGGCCAGGACAATGGCTCTCCATTCTGAGGGCTCTCTTAAATGAGCAGGAAGCAGTGGTGAGCGCCTAGCGGAGGCTCCTGGTGGACTCCCTGGGGTCTGCTCAGCCCTCACGCAGCACGCCACTGTTGAATGGTCGGAGAGACCGAGAGGAAATGAGAAGCTAGTGGCCACCCAGCTGGAGCCATGTATGCCCTTTGATGCTGTACTGGATAATATGGGCAGTTGCACGGGAAAGGTGATGGAGAAGTAGGAGGAGGGCAGGAGAGGAAAGGGCCGAACCACACAGGAGCAAGAGAAAGGAGACGACAAAATACATTTCTCCAAAAGGTGCTGCTTAAAAATGATTGCGCCGAGTCTCTCGGGATGTAAAAGTTGGAAATGGGCAAGAATGCTCATAAGTGAGCCTCAAGGAATTCTCAGAGTGAAAACAAACAATGATTCCAGCGGCGAATCATTGTTGCAGTTCCTGCTCAGCCTATCTTTTATTAACGTTTGGGCGCACGCAACGCCCGGACACGCGCTCAGACCAACTCTCGAGTTTAAAACTCGATGATTCAACCACTTCTCATTCTGGCACGTCTTTGGCGGTTGACCGTGTGTTTGGTTGAAAACTTGGACTTCCCGAGAGGAAACGATCCACGTTGAAACCTCCTGTGAATTTTTTTTTCGAACTGGTACAATATTAACAAAAGGAGAGGAAAGAAAACCCCAAATGCTTCTCCCTTCAGCTTTGTTGTCTGGGGCTGAGATGTGAGTGCATGAGTGATGGCACGGCGTGGTAGGGTGGTGCTCTGGCAGTGACCTCAAACACGGCTCGAGGTCCACGTCTTCACGTCCTCCGCCCCTGCAGCTCTCAGCCTGGTACGTGCTGCAGGAGGGCGTGATGCCACGTCTCTTCGAGACGCCGCGTAAGAGTTTACAGGGAAAGGTGGCTCCAAATTCAAAACCAAGACTTTGAACTCCCAGGCTGAAATCAGCAATTTTTAGTACAGTAGAGTAAATATTGCTAAACAATGATCTTGTTTCTTGCTTCTCTCTGAAGGAGAAAATGCTCTGACGCTAAAAATATTTGGAGCCTTTCACTGACTTGCCCCTTTTGTGGGGCACAAGGATCTTTTTTTTTTTTTTTTTTTTACAAATCTAATGAAGGTACAAAGGCAATACTATTCTAAAAGTCCTTGGCCTGATTTCATATCAGTGAACAATGACGGACGTTTCGCTTGTGCCACGTACCATTGTTTTTGTTTTTTTTGTTTTTGTTAAAGAGTTGAAAGACAGCATATCAGCTACAAATAACAGTTTATGCTCCGTCATCTGATTTAAAAATAGTGTGTATTACAGTTTATAATCTTATTTAATCCATATCCTCTCTAGAAATGATCAGTAACGACTAAATATGTAATGTAGCTCATGGCTATTTATATATCTGTATTAGCGTCACAGACGTGGCTCCCACATATATTTAGTATTATGTTAACTACAGTGGCATGCATCCAAATTTTAACTTAGTGGTAAAAGCTTGAAAATACTGTGTAGTCATGAAATGCAAGTGAAAACCTGAATTAAGCATTTCCTGTTTGACATTTTCCCCATCTGTAAAGCAGATGTAGCTGGAATCTTGGCTGTTCGAAAAAAGAGAGAGTTGTAGCTGAGGCGCATGGTGACCATATTTGAAGTATTAACACATACACTTAAACATCAAATGCCCCCATGCAGTGTGTTCAGTGTAAGGTGTGGACAATGTCTTTCAAAATCAGCTTTAACTTCTGAATATCGATTCATTTTCTTAAGGTTTGGGTTGTTGATTATTGAGTTTGCTTCTTGTTAGACTTAAAAAATAAGCCCTCAGACAGAAACAAGTCATGTTTTGTAATATATTACTTAATGATAATTTTATGAATCTTCTTTCTAGATGTATGTAATTTTTTTTTTTTTAAAAACTACCAAAAGTTGTCGAGACACCATTTTGAGCTTACCTGCCGTGAACCCTGAGTGAGGCGAGCCTGGCCGCACAAGTGATTTTCAAGGACCCACTCCATCGGAGTCTCATGCACAGACCAAAACACAAAAGTCATTATGGTGGATCTCTCACCCCCCCCCCCCCCCCCCCCCCCCCCCCCCCCCCCCCCCCCCCTCCCGCCCCCCCTCCTCCCCCCCTCCCCCCGTGCAGTGGCTGGGGGGGGGGGGGGGGGAGGGGTGGCCCGCGCGCCTTTTCTTTTTTGTTTTGTTTG
>CAAKHD010023236.1:76139-120565 GCA_901007705.1 Fistularia tabacaria
CCCATCGGAGTTTCATCCACAAAACAAAACAAAAAAATTTTAGTGGGTTTTCCCCCCCCCCCCCCCCACCCACCTGCTGTTGATGAAGATAATAGAATGGTTCCGATGTCCAATTGTGTCAGGAAACTTGCAAAACCAGTACCTAGAATTTGAAGTTTGATGCGCACACACAACAATTTGGGACTAAGAGCCACAACTGCATCCAGAAATCCTTTCTGATTGTAAATGTCTGTTGAGTATGATTAATAAACCGTGCCTCTGAAAGTGAATCTCATGTTGTCGACTTTCCAGAGGCGGAGCAGACAATGCAGCAGTGGGTCTTACAATGCGGTTCAAGGCTGTGTCATGGTTGTGTACTTGAACCGTACAATGCGTTTGCAAGGGCTAGGAAGTGACACATCCCATAACCTGACTCCCAAGTAAACCCAATACTGCTGTAGGTCAAAAAAAAACAAACAACAACAACAAAATCTGCCATATATGGTGCAGAAAATTGATGCCGGCACTCTAGATGGTTGGGTTTGATGAGGATATTGGGAGGTTTCACAGCATGTCACCCCAACAGTGAGCAGACAGGACAGCTAGTATTGGAAAGGAAAGAATGTTCACATGGTGCTTTGTTTTCTACGCTTTACATGTTCGTAATTTGCATTTCAGTTTCATTCGCAGCATGAAAAAGAAAAAAAATTAACATCAAAAGTGCAGTTTTAGTGTTTGAGACAAGGTGACAAAAAAATGTCAAGAACAATTAAAGTGCACAACACCGTGCCATAGAGTAGCATTTAACCTGAAAAAAAAGCCAGCTTGAAATATTTTTGTCAAAATCTTCTTTCCCTAATAACTTGAAAATCAAGTCCAGTTGTTATGAGAAAAATGCTATGACAGAATTATGTGACGTAGATACTGTAGGATAAATTTGTTTTTTAATCAATATCTTATCTAACTTAATCTTACAGGATTTTCTGTCATTACAAGTTAGGGGCGTCTCAACTGTGTGTAACTTTGATAAGTTAAAAAAGGTACAGTTTATTATAATTTTATCGTGCATTTGGATTATTTCGTCTTTACAGCTAGAGTACTGTATTATTATATTCCAATAACATGTTTGTAATAATACAATTTTTTAAATGTCTTTTGTGGATATAAGGTAATCTCAAATCTCAACGCAGATATCCGGTTGTGGCCATGGGGAGATTGACTTAGCCAACTTACCAACCTTGTTCTTTGGTTTAAGTGCACTCCATTGCCGGCAGCAGTCGAGGCAGATGACCCCTCGCGCACACCCACATAAATTAGCCGAGGAAAAAACTCTTCAATGAAAGAATGCAATATTTGTTCAATTATTGTATTGCCTGAATAATGGAGGCTGACAAGTGACCATAAAAAATGCACTTTTCAGTGCACATCAAAGGCCCCGGTTAGAAAAATTCCAGAGAAGTGCTCGGCTCCTAACCCTTCCATAAAGAATGCGCGAATACGGACGGACAACTGAGAATTAACGAAGTGACAGGAGTCATTCCTCACAGGGACATGATTCATGAAGCCAAACAATGTAACTACCTGGACGACACAAGGGGCGGGTGACTAATGGAAGAGATAGGAGCCGTGAACGGAAGGGGATGGGAGAGGTGAGCAGACAGGGATACGGCGAAAGTTTGGCTTCCAGCGCTTAGCCTCGCAGACAAGGTCATTTTAAAAAGTAACATGACATGGGGTGGGGGATGGGGGATGGGGATGGGGGAAGGGGAGGGGGGGGGTCACGACAAGCATCCCATAAAGCAGATAAAGAACAATTACAGGAACTATAGGCCACAAAATGACTGGAGCCTCTCCTTGGACCAGAATAATAGAAAGGCCCCTTTAGATGAGGACACACACTCAGCACGAAGGAGACAGGGTGGATGAGATATTTTTACAATGTGATTAATGTTAATGCAACGAGGAAGGGGCCCTTAATGACATACGGCGGCGAATATAACCTGAATAACCACTCGGAACTGCTCCGAAATGATGTTGGAAGACGCGAATAGTCCTAGAATGCCTCAGACTGATAAAAATACGTGCATTCGTCAGGGAGTTATCCAAGGGCACGACTCGGGTCGGTACAAAGGTACAAATACCCCTGCGTGTTGTCGCTCCCCAGCTGATAGGAGATGGCAAAACAGTGCTCGATGTGTCACTCAGGTATTCGCATTTTTCATTGTTTAAATTTATAAAGCGCCGTCTGTGTTTTGATGGAGCAGAAGGGTTTCGTCTAGTTTGGGGTTAACACTCCATATCCTTTTCCATTCATTGCATTGTTCATTTTACCACTGATTAATATCTTGTTTAAACAGCTCGCAGACACACCACGCTGTTGGTATGTTCATAAATCCTCCGGAGCTGATCAACACAATAGCTTGGAATTTAAAGGAAGTCCCTTATATCACTGCATCTCCTCTCCACCAGGGACACAAAAATTCGAGGAATATGGCACTGGACGAACAAAACAACTCTTTATATGCGTGTCTGTCAATTTCATTCATTTTGATGTATTACTGGAACACATCATGCCCAGGAGGCCAGTGTTTTCAATAACAAAGGCATGGGCAAAACAGCACAATATTAGCCTTTATTTCCTTTTAGAAACGGGATAAACAGTAAACAGCGATAAGAAAAAAAGTCCTTTGGCTGTGCTTCTCTCTGGCTGTCTCAGTTTGATGGTTTGGTCCGGCGGGCACGTTCATGAACCCCGTCTCGCAAAAAAACATCATGTGCTAGAGAATGTCATAGTTTCTTCTGTCTGTGTATGTGCCAATAGTCGACCGCCGAACAACAGACATGGAGAAAGTCAAATTAAAGAAGGGCATTGGATTGAGGTGACCGGATAGAATACCAATGTTCAATGGGAATTAATACGACGCTCGTTGCTGGTACATGGCCGAAGCCCAGAGATCAAATCCTGGCATTGTCCCGTGCAACAAAAATAGGATGGCATTCCCTGCACTTCCTCACGTAACCTTTCACTGCGGGAGACCCTTCATTCAAGGGGGCTATGATGTATAAACAGTCTGAACGTCAATGTCTCGATGCTTTCCTCTCCAAACTCCATTGATGGACTCACAACCCAAGGCACAATTGTTTTACAAATTCATCTAGTGTCACATTGATAATGTTTCATTTTGTTGTTTTGTTTTTTTTTTTTGGCAAGAGGAGGCTCCCGAAGTTTTAATTTCTTTGAAATGACCAAAAGACGTCCAGTGTCAGTTTGGAACAAAATAAGCTGAGAATGCGATTTCCGGCGAGAGCCTCAATATATATTATGCACTTCAGTCGCACACGATGTTTGCGTCCCTGCAGGATGCCGTCGGCAGGCCCCTGCGAGACGCCGATCTCAAACCCATCAGACGTCTGCGTTTGTCCGCCGCTGCCCTGTATTCCGACGCAGATCAGCCATGAACAATCTCCGATCAGAGTCAAGGTGTGGTTTGATCCGTGAACCAGGCTGCCATGTGTGATTGAGTTTCACAGGGGTCTCCTGGGTACCGGGCTCTTTCCTCGTGGCTACCCGGTTTAAGAACCCATCCATTAGGGACTTTCATCCCTCTCGGAAATTAACTCCTCGCTGACATGGTTTGAAGTTACACCTCAGCTGCGCCAACAATACTACTTTGATCCCTTTGGGCGTTTCACAGTGCTTTACATTGTATGACTGTAACTCTGGCCCCGTCTCTGCTTGCACCTCCTGCATAGCTCTGGAGACAGACCACGAGGGAGGATCCACGGTGCCGGGATGGGAGGGTCCGTGACGAAAAAAACGCACGTTGCCGCGACTTTCTGCTTTCCCTTACAAAACGCTCGTAGCAGTAGGACCCAGAAGATTTTTTCGAATCCTCCCTCCTGGGGGGGAGGGAGGGAGGGTGGGGGAAACCTGGAGAGCTCACCTTTATGCTGTGTGTGTACAGCAACAGATGGTGAAAAAGTTGTTGGACACTGTAATCAAAAAAAAAAAAAAGAGGGGAAGCGGTGGGCCATGTTATTGGCCAGAAGGAGTGACGGTAAAGTGTAAAGACAGAGTCAGTTATAAATGCCGTTGAGGAGAGAGCAACTCGACTGAGTCTGACCGCAGGCTTGCATGCTCCACCGTCATCACCCATCATCCACCGCCGGGACGATATGAGCGCGTCTGTGGCCGTGTACAGGAATATCTTCACCGAGGACCGTTTCAAACAGGCCTACGGCTCCGAGGACGACGCCGCTGGAAGTCTGCGGCTCCGGGACAGGCTGGCCGGGAGCTGCAGATGTTCCAGGCGATCCTGTCTTCACCTGTTGCGGCAGAGAGTCCCCGTTTTCAACTGGCTCCCCAGATACAAGCTGAGAAAATGGATTTTAGGAGACACTGTAGCCGGACTGACAGTCGGTATCCTTCACATCCCGCAAGGTTCGTGGAAATCTTTTTGATTCGATCGGCTATAATATATGTTTATGTGTCCATCTCATTCTCTCTCTATGTATTTATTCCTATGCTTAGACCGCTTTACTTTGGTTATACTATTTCTTAGAATTTGTGAATGAACCTGGTTGCTAAATTAATTCCCCTCTGGGATTAATTAAGTATCTATTTATCCTTCTATCTATCCATCTTTCTATCTTTCTGTCTGTCTAACATTCAACTTTGTGTCAGAAAAATAATTTCTATTTCAGCACATCCACCAGCAACAACACACAGACACACACACATCTACATGTATCTATAGACGGTGCATATATATTTATTTATACTGCCACTGTGCTGCTCAGGCCTCATTTTTACACACGTTTAAAAATTCATTTTAAATATGTATTCATTTGAAAGGTATATTCACATTGTTTTTTGTTGTTTTTTTTAAATGTCCTTCTCTAAACAGGAATGGCCTTTGCTTTACTCACGTCTGTAGCGCCGATATTCGGGCTTTACACCTCCTTCTTCCCCGTGGTCATCTACATGTTTTTTGGCACAGGGCGCCACGTGTCCACAGGTGAGGCCCGTTCTTCTCATCGCGTATATTAAGTAGTAATAACACAATGTGAAGTAGTTTTAGTCATGTTTTTTTGGCAGCTCTCTGTGATATTCTGCACGTATTCTGTCCGTGTTTCGTCCACTGTTGCTGAGAGGATGAGTCTTCTCACAGGTACATTTGCTGTGGTGAGTCTGATGACCGGCTCCGTGGTGGAGCAGCTGGTTCCCACCCCTCTGGAGTTGAACTCCAGTTCGCCCGAAGCAGCAGACTTCGAGGTGGAGCGGATCGGCGTGGCTTCGGCAGTGGCTCTCCTCTCGGGAATCATCATGGTGAGATCTTTTTAGAAGATACGGCCAGGAGGGCCGAGCATCGGCGCCGGGAGTCCACGCGTTAACGTTTTGTTCATCTTTTGATTTTCAGCTGTGTATGTTTGGTCTTCAGCTGGGCTTCCTGTCCACCTACCTGTCAGAACCAATTGTTAAATCTTTCACTACCGCCGCCGCCTTCCACGTCACCGTTTCACAGCTGCAAAGCATGCTGGGGCTGCGCCTTCCTCGCCACATGGGGACCTTCTCTCTCTTCAGAGTAAGCATGACGAGATCTCCGAGGTCTTCTCTCGGTTCTGTCTTCCTGTCACTCAGTGACGTGTGTTTTCAGACTTTAGCATCAGTGATGGAAAACCTAGCTCATACCAACACGGCGGAGCTGCTGATCTCCTTCCTGTGTCTGGCCGTCCTGGTGCCGGTTAAAGAGATCAACATGCGTTACAGGCATCGCCTGCGCACACCCATCCCGGTGGAGATCCTCACGGTTAGGCTGCTCGCTTAGGCGTTCACTTCTGCCGGGACATTGAAGCTTTACAAAGATTGACTGCTGATTCAAAGTTAGTTTTTTCTTGCTTTCTTCCTTAGGTGATCATTGCCACTGCCGTGGCCTACGCCTTTTCACTGGACACCGTTTATGACGTGAAGATCGTCGGGCATATCCCGGCCGGGTAATCCTTCAGATTCAGTTTGTTGTCATTCAGAGGTGGTCAGTTGCTTCTGATAGTTAGCCTCTGAATTCTCCTGTCCCTCAGATTCCCAAAGCCCCGGATGCCTGCCTTGCACACTTTCCCCGACATCGCCGGAGACACGGTCGCCATCACGTTCGTGGGTTATGCCGTGTCCGTCTCGCTGGCAATGATCTACGCCGACAAACACGGTTATTCAATCCATCCAAACCAGGTAGGTTTTTAAACGCCGCAACTTTCCGCAACACGTGTCGTGTGATCCTCTCGCCTCGAACTTTCATTTGTTTTCAGGAACTTCTAGCTCACGGTATCTCCAACACGGTGTCGTCCTTTTTCACCTGCTTCCCGAGCTCCGCCACCCTAGCCACCACTAACATACTCGAGAGTGCCGGAGGCTTCACACAGGTAGAAAACTGGTACCACATGAGGAAAATAAACCCACTTTATTGCATATTTAATGTCCAGTGCCGACTTGTGCTTCTTCCCGAAGTTCTCCGGCCTTTTCACTTCTCTGGTGGTCCTGATCGTCCTTCTGCTGATCGGACCGCTGTTCCACTTCTTACCCAAGGTGCGCCCGCATCTGTATTTGGCAGAGGAGATTCTGTAGAGAGGAGACGGAGCGGCAGAGAAGGCCCACTCGTCTCATCTTTTATCTGTCCTCTCAGGCGGTGTTGGCGTGCATCAACGTCACCAGCTTGAAGCAGATGTTCTTGCAGTTTCGGGACCTGCCCGAACTGTGGAGGATCAGCAAGATCGATTTTGTAAGGCCCACGAGTCGAGGGAATATTAAATGAGGTTACTTGAAAATCGAATCATCAGACGGCTTTGCACTAAATGTTTGACGTTATTGACGTGGCGCCTGGGCGTAGATGGTGTGGCTGGTAACGTGGCTGTCAGTGGTGGCCCTCAACGTAGACCTGGGCTTGGCCATCGGAGTGGTTTTCTCGATGATGACTGTTATCTGCCGCACACAGAGGTACATTTTCAATATGCCCCAAAAAAATATATTGATCCCGTGTTATGAAGGAGAAATTGATGGCTCTTGTTGGAGTTAGGTTAAGTGGTTTCTTCAACAGGGCCGGTTGCTCAGTGCTCGGCCGGGCCAGCAACACCGAGATTTACAGACCTCTGGAGAACCACAGCAAGGTGAGCGATCTTAGAGATTTTGATATACCTTTACTGTTTTCCAGATAAACAATGCACGCTTAGCATGTGCTATAGTAGGAGTAACTTTGCATAAAGCTGAGAAAATCTTTACTTCCAGTGTTATGAGGTGCCAGGAGTGAAGATCCTGACTTACAATGGGCCTGTTTACTATGGAAACCGTAACTTCTTCAGGGAGGAGATGAGCAGGCTGTTGGGCTTGACTCCCGAGAAGATCCACAGGCGGGAGAAGGCTCGAAAAGCCCAGGAGAAAAGAGAGCAGGAGACGGCCGTCAACACAGTGGTACGATCATGGCAATTACTGACTGAACTCCGGAAAATATACACTGACTATATAGATTTAGCTTTGTCATATCACTTTTCTGTCTGTGTTTTTTCAGGAAGGAGGCATTGCAAACGCGTCCTTTTCATCAGAAAATGAATTCTTCAAATCCGGTAAGCCACGAGATAGTTTCGGGCGTACGTACAATCACATCATGAAAACGATTCCGTATAGTGCATTTTTTTAAGCACAAGAATTTGGGCATGCAAAATATGTATTTTCCATATTAAACATGAGTACAAATAGCATGTATAGCATTCTTCTCCTCCACAGAAACCTCTGAGAATGACATCCAGGCAGTCTTGATTGACTGCGGCAGCGTGATATTTGTTGATGTGGCCGGAGCGAGACTTATTACGCAGGTCAGTGGGCTAAAGGTGAACAATTACATTCAACCCTTTGGAAGGTGCAGCATGTTATTGTGATTCTTTTTTTTTTTTTGTGGCTCTCCATAGATGTGCGTTGAATGTCAAAAGGTGGGAGTTCATGTATATTTGGCGAACTGCAACGGTAAGGCCATCAGGGATGACTGATTTATTTCATTATTTTTCAAATATAATGTATTGAATCTTTATGGCAACTCATCAAATGTGTACTGATAGATGATTTACACCCCGTTAGAGAGTGTGCTAAAGATACTCACATCAAGTGGTCTGATGAACTACATGAACCCCCAGCATATATTCGTCACTGTGCATGACGCTGTGATGCACATCGAACAACAGCGGGTAAGAAAGGCATGAGGATTTTCTTCTCTAAATACTCGAGATTTTGTTTCCGCGGATGCGTGTTGACATATCCTGCTATTGTGTGCGCTAGGAAAAAAATCCAGAAAACACCACCACTGTTTGGGTATGAAGCAGACGTGCAGTGATGAGCCGCGCTCTCATCGATCATGTCTGGTAATGAAGTAGGAAAGGGAACTTATCACTTTAATTTAAGGGGACTGTGTCCCCTCAGCGTGTGGAAGCACTCTGGCATTCGGACCAGTTCGCAATGCGTACCAGGGTTTCAAAGAAGCAGTAGCCTTCTGTAGCACTATGTCATGAATGAGTGATTATCATATTACAGTGTTACCAGTTCTCTCATTGATATTAATCTCTGTTCGTGCACACTTTAATCCATTAGGAATTTAAGGCAATCAGATATGTGTACCCCACCAATTATTCTCCTACATATAATACATATTTTATGTTAAAGAAATAAATCTGAATAACACTATATATGATGGCTACTAACCTGTGCATAACAGATCTTTGCCATATATGCTGGAACACTTTCATAGTAATATTTATTTAGTCCCCATTATGCTGTTCGCAATGCAGAGATGAATATACAGAATAAAAATGCACTGAAGAGTTTGTTATAAGTCATTGTATATTTATTTTCATATGAAACGTGCGCTTCGGTATGCACCTGTGCAGCTCCCGTCCTCCAGTACTGCCTTAAACATGTTTTTCGCTAACTCCAGGGAGAGACTGCACAAAAAAAAAACTGTTGTGAATGATTTTTGTCTTTGTCATCAATTATACCATCCGGTGACTGTTTTTTTTTTAATAAAAAATATATGTACCTTAAAGTCTCGCCTTTACTGACGTGCGTGTGAAAGAGACGGGTGACTTTTTTAAGTTCGGAATTTAAGTTTTTAAGCTCGGAATTTGAAGCATGCCAGTCTTTCAGATTTACAGAACAGAAGAAGAGCGGCCTTTGTATTCGGCTGGTTACTGCACTGCGTGCCTCCATCACACACACAAAAAAAGGCGATATGTCAGTGAAAGCGTAATTTCCAATTTCAAAATGTATTCTGTCTCAAATGACGAACATGTAATGAATCCAGATGACGTGAGCAATCTCCTGAAATATGTACCGCTTGGCAAAAACCCTCCTGAGTCCGACCCTCCTGAGTGAATCACCATGCTGCCCTCTGCCGTTCAACAGTTGGAGAGTTCTCCATTCGGTTTTGTTACCTTGACCTGATAAAACTATATGTAGCGTGAGTTCAAAACCAGGACAGAAAAGAAGGGGAAAAAAAACCTAATTATTTTCTTACTTGATGTGAGATAGCCAGGTTATTAATTTTTTCCAGTGTATATTTCAAAGAGGCCTCCAGACACTGCGCCCTTTGGGCTTTCCCTTTAAAGCTCAAGGAATATTTCGCTAATTGGCAGGAAGTAGTCCACTTCAATTAGAAGATGGTACACAAGGCACTGGCCAACTGTTTACCAAGCCAGATTGTACACACACACACACACGCACACGGGCCTACATTAAAAAAGTAAAGCAGATCACTCCAGGGAGGTCAGAGCTGTACAGTTAAACACTAACGGTGATCCTTGAAGTACAGTCTCTTCAAACCATCCCCAGTTCACAAAAGCTGGTGTGTTTACAAGGTGTGACACACTGAGAGCTCTGCTCTCAGTTGTCTCAATAAAAACTCCTCCTCCTCCTCCTTTTACGTTTCACCTCTGTTTCCTCCTCGTCCCCGTTCCCGTCATCTAAACCGGCCCTTTTCTACTCTCCTTACTTTTTACTTACTCTCCAAAGTTTGCATAAAAATTAAGATTGTTAATTTGGAAAATGGAAAATTTGGAATGCAGATGCAAATGGTCGACAAATTGCGATTCATTTCTAAACATATGACTTGTTTCTTGATCGCTCTCTATGAACCAGGGTTATGTGCATTTTGCAAGCTTTCATAACAGGAAGTCGACCCCTTGGCTTGACTTTTGCATGTTCTCCACAGGTTCTCCGGCTTCCTCACACAATCAAAAACATGCACTAGGTTTATTCCAGATTCTGAACTGTCTGTAGATACACACGAGGGAATTGCTGTGTTTATCTAAACATTGGTTAAACCTAGCCTCTTGCCAGTGGTTAGCTGGAAATTCAACCTGCTGTGGCCCTGAGTGCATGATATTTTGAAATATATGATGGCTGAAGCGGGGCATAACGGCGCAGTGGTTGGCATTTCCACCTCACAGCAAGAAGGTCCCTGGTTCAATTCTTACAGGGCGGCTGTCTCAATGTTCTCCATGTCTCCTACAGTCCAAAAACCTGCAGTAGGTTAATTGGAGACCTTAAGTTACCTAGATATGTGTGGTTGTTCGTCTCTTTATGATGTCTGAACAAGAGAGTGAATGGTTGTTTGTCTCTATATTTGGCTCTCTGATTGACTGGCAGACCGTCCAGGGTGAACCCCACCTCTCGCCCAGTGACCGCAGGCTGCAGCACCCTTGCGACCCTGAGTGCAGGATAAGCAGTATAGATAATGAATGAATGAGGGAATAACGGATGATGAATAGATGTAAAAAAAAAAAAACGCATTTCACGCTCTTATCAAAGTAAACCTTTTCAAAGTTGGAATATGGAAACATATTTACTCCTTGAAAAAATCTCTCAGAAGGGTTGATTTTCCTTTCTAGGTCAGTCCAGTCCTCATCTCTACCAACAAGAAAATGTAAAAGGAGACTACTGCAGCACTAACATGTAGAGAATTTGACATTGTGGAAATGTGAAAACAAATTCTGCAATGAATTGTAATAATCGATACCTAAGCAATGACAGTAAAAACTGAACTGAGAAATAGGAGGGATAAGTTCTCGTCACACAAAAATCAAGTTATTTTATTGTATTTGTTTCCACCTAGCGGTAAAACTTGGGAGTTGCAGCAGATTAAAATTCCCAACTCAATGTTCCCTTAATAAGATAATAAGATAATATAAACAAAGTTAAAAAAGGACTACTGTACTTCTACTCTACTTCTAGCTCAGTACCACACACGCTGAAAAGTATATAAAACGACTGGTATTGATATCTGCAACTGTGACCATGCAGTACGAAGGGAGATGTGAAGAGCCTGTTAGTGAGAAATAAAAACTTTTTTTTATTTTAAAATACAATATCAAGTTTCTGGACAGATACAAAAAGAACATGTTTAAACACAGGGAAGTATTGGCTCATGTTGACACGGATTAGTAATCAAAAGAGGGATTCGTAAAAAACAAATACGATGTAATTGTGAAACAATCTAAACCACCGAGTGATGAGAGTAATCAATGATTATGATCAGCACCACTGTTGTGTTCAGTATTATTCTTCAGTCTGCTAGCAGATGATGCACAACATCATCATCAATAATTTAGTGTATTAGGTCATAACGCCCTCTTTTATCAATCATGTAGACTGTCTGCGACTGGCCTGGTATGGACGAATAAAACCACCTAATTCCACAGCAAATGCAGATGGAGTATCAAGACAACAAACAAAAAACTGCATCAAAAACAAAAACCTCACAATTATCCTCCCTTTCAGGCAGTCAAGGAGAACAGCGAAAGGCGTCACTGACGGGTCAGGCACTTGAATCGGTTCCGGAAGTAGAAGATTTCACTGCGATCCTCCTTTTCAGCAGCGGAGAGGGAGTAGCGGAATTTTTCATAGGCTTTCTGAGATGCTGCTTTACTCCAGGGTAGTTGAATTTTCAATGCATGGCTTATGATGATGTGACTACAGGAGCCAACGTGGAGGGAACCGAGAGCATCAATGAAGAACTCTGCAGTGGGAAAATGAAAGTTTGATATGAGTCACACTTGATTTTTTTTTTTTCGTTTTTTTGTATCTAAATTTCTCATCTTTCAAACCTGATGCAATGCAATGGAGTCTCTGCATCAAAGAAAATGCCTTATATGATTTGCTCCATGTGGGAGTGAGGGGGGGTGTGGTGGGGTGGATAGGCTCAGGAATGAGTCCATTGGAGGGACAGCAGATGCTAGATGTATTGGAGATAAAAGTCATGTACAGAGGAGGAATAGTGAATTTAGTAGAAGGATGCTGAGGCTGGAGCGATCAGGCAGGACGGCGAGAGGAAGACCGAGGGAAAGATTAATGGATGGAGTGATAGAGGACATGTGAGAGAGAAGAGGATGCAGAGGAGAAAGTTTGATGGCGGCAGGTGGTTGGCTGTGGCGCTCCCTGAAGGGCGCAGCCGAACGGAAAAGAAGAAGCTTGTAAATTAAGTGTTAATACTCAATAAGGGGAAAAAAAAGTCAGTCTTACCTAGATGACCTTGGCGATTTAAGCGAGGATTAAATCCTACTTGCTGAATTTTGTCTGTCTTCCCCATGAAGAAGTTGATGACGGCGTCAGTTACCACGCAATTCGGAAATCCTTGGATGGTGTGGTAGTAGCCCGGCCTAATATGTAGACAGTCGCCCTCCTCTCCCCCGTCCTCCACCGACAGGGTGTGACGGAACGTTGCTGTGTAACCAGTCACCTCTCTCACCGCACCGCCAACCTGTGTTCAGTCAAACATTAATAATATTAAGACGGATGAGGCCTTTTTGCAAAAATATAAAACCAAGCTCGGTGGACGAGGGGTGAAATCCAATGTCAAATATGTGAGTTTTTCAATAAAATTCAATATCAATCAGACAGTGGATTATTGGCATATTTCTCTCTCTTCTAATGCATTTCCTTGTTTTTTCTATTGGTATTTAAAAATTGGATTGCAACGCGTTTTTGAATCTCACCAGATCCAGAGTGGTCTTCTCGAGGATGTCCACCATGTCCTCCAGTTTGGTGTCGGCAGTGAAGAGGAAATCATCATCTACCCAGAGGACATATTTGGTGGTGACTTGAGACACTGCCAGGTTCCTTCCCGCGAACCAACCCTGAGCGCAAGAAAAGGGGATCAACATGGATAAATATCTCTACTGGATATTCATCAAGTACCGCCTTTTATTTTACTATTAGAACTGAAATTTCTTCACCTTTCCAAAAGGCATAATGAAGTGTTCGATGTGAGGTCCAGTCACAGGCAGAGGGTGCTCATTGTCATCTGCTATCACAATGGTGACGGATGGATAATATTGCCGAACGCTGTTGATGAGATTGTTGAGTTTGTCGTAGCGTAGAAAAGTCTTCGTCACTATGGTGACAAGATTGTCAATGTTGTGATCTTCAGTTGACGGAAAAAAAAAAAATAGAATCAAAAAGCATGACCACCCCCGATATTCAAATGCGTCACTACTGCTAAGTGATCGTGTCAAAGATCTCAAAACCTCTCTGGTATCCAGTGTTGTAAAGTCTGGGGATTGTTGGGTGTCCAACCTTAATGGTGAAAAACGCCTCATGACCTCCTGTCGCAAACTTAACTGCAGAACAAACAAAATTCAGTAAAGATCAGCCTTTAAAACTTCAATGAATGATTCATATTTCGCAATTCCATTATTGATACCACTGTTTTGCACCAGACTGACTGGCAGTTTTAGAGGTTCAACCCCCCAACATGCCAGTGGACCGACCCAGATGCATCTCCATTTAGACTCCCCGAAAAAGTGGGTTGTCCGGGACGTTTAACAGGATTTGGTGTTATACTGGTGACATCTAGTGGTAGATTTCAAAATGACTTCAAGACTGTTCATTTAAGATAGCCGAATGAATTTACACACTTTGCACACTCTGCATATCTGCACATTTCTCAGACCCACTCAGCGCGCTGCTCTGTCTTGAACCCCTGAATGACCAGTCGTCTGGAATTACCTCAAAGATGGCAAATCGTACAATTTCACGCCACACACCAAGCCAACATCTCGGTTAAGTTTGTGCACGACAGCGGTAATAACTATATTGTTGCCAACAGCCACAGTGTGGACTGTTATGTGGTCCATTGCATCTCACTGTGATGTGTGAGTGTTTTCAGACAAAGTACTTCATCGGTCAATTCTTTTCACTAAAATTTGTTTTCAAAATCGAATGGGTGTCAGAGAGCAGACATGATGCCATCTTGTATTGATCTTGTATTAATTAAGGCTGCTCCTTTCTATGAAATTGGTTTATGATTTTTTTTTTCTCTACACAATTGCTTGACTTCTTTTCTACAGCACTCTGTATTTTTACTCCATCTGAAATAATTTAACAGGGTTTCTGCGGCTACCTGCTCATTTAATTTGATGCTTTTGAATGCTGTTTTAAACAAATTCAATGCCCATGTCCAACTGCAGATACGTTCATTTATATTAATGCCAATCATTTAAATATGGAATCGATTTTGCACAGTAGCAGATATGTACAGATGACCTTCTGAGTGACAATGGAACTAAAAAAATCACATGGATTTACGTTTGTGTATGATTATTAGTACAATTTTATTAGTTTGTATCCTTTTTTCTCCAACTCTGGTGTTGCAACGGCCATAAGCAATAACCAATTAAAGGGTTCCGCCTGACAATGATCACATTTTTCAAATCCAAATTATTAAATGTTTATTTAGCCTGATCAAAATAAATTGCGAATAGCAATATTTTTTTCCGATTAAGTGCAATTTAATTTTTTAATGCATGCTTTAATGCTTGAATTGAATGCTTTTTAATGCTATTTAAGGCCTTCATTTTTGCAAAATCTATTTAGTGACTTTCAATGTGTTTTAATGACCTGTCCAAGGAGTAAAAGGGTACCTCAGTTCTGTTACTCATTTTCAATAAGAGAGAGAAAGATGAGTTTTACATTAACACTGCATGTGAAATATATCGCAGAGGTGTCACCTTTATCTGCCGTCCTGGGATGGAAGATGGTATTGGTATAGGTGACAAACTGCAGCTGCCTGTTCAGAGCCGCCAGAAGAGCACTGGAGAGGATCATTCGTTTCTCTCCGGCTCCTTCAACAGAGACCTCGCCCACTCTAGCAGCAACATTGAAAGTTCCAAGGGTTGCTGACAGATTTACCTGTTTTGCCAGAGCCATGGGTTTTCGAGAGTAAGAATACAACCAAACTTCAATTAGGGCCATGCAAGCCTTGTGCTAGTTTGCTGATAGAGACGCTGTTCACTATTCACTATTTTTACATGTTTACGATTGTAAAAAGGCAACAAAAGAAGCAAACACCTTGTGGTTTGTTTATCAGAATAGGTTCAGAAAGTAGCCAAACATGTTGTGAGCATTAAAGTGATTGAATTACTGTCAGGTTGGCTCTCGTTGATTTTTGAAGGCTCAAACCTACAAGGAAAAGACCAGTTAATGACAAAGAAATTGCTTGTTGATATTTTTACATCGACACTGATGTTGTTTGCCAACAGCCGAAGGCGACAAACATATCTTTGACATCGTGTTGCATCATGTTTTTACCGGGAATGATGATTGTTTTGAGGGGCCGTACTGCCACACCTTGTGTAGGATACTGAAGAGGGCTGTTGGCCTCAGTTATGATAAGGTCATCCGTGGGACTGTAGGACCTTAACATTGCATAAAAAAATTAGTCAATAACATACTTTCATTACTGTAAAGGAAGTGAAAAGAAGAGCACGAAAATACTAGAACGCTTCCCTGGTTTTTCAAAACATCCATCAAATTAGAGATATTTTTAAAATGTGGTACAATATTGTACATCTAAAATGGGTTGCATTATTATTACAAATAGCAAATTGCTCAAATGTCAGAACGGGACAGGTTAGGCCTCCAGAGTTGACAAATAAAGTTGGGGTTAGGCACCTCTATGTTCATGTAACAATGTAATACCACCCTCTGTAAACAATATATTATAATAGCAGAGGACTGAGTTGTGATGTGTGGCAAACTTTTTAATTTAAAAAGGCTGGTCAGGATTTTCCTCTATCATGTCTGGTCTTTAAGCTACAAAGATCCTCGAATGCTGTTGCTCTTACCTCTTTTGAAAGTCGCTGTACTCCTGGGCTCTGTGATGCTTCACCCCCTCGGCGTCACGATGGGATTGTAAAAAAGCCTGGCTGATGTTGTCCGCCCTCACTCTTGGGAAGAGGAGATTGGAAAAGGGTAGCGGGAAGGTCTTCTTATCAGCCTGACATATGCATGGATTTTTCACCAAGAGCCTGTTTTGGCAAAAAAAAAGCCCTGATTAGGATCTTAAGTCAATCAAAAGCAGATATGGAAAATATACTTTTGGTCTGACTTTTAACCCACCGGGTCATATTCTTATTCATTTGATACAAAATGTCATTATAATCAGTGGCGGTGTCTTGTATTTGCTGCTTGAGGGTTTTCACCATTGCACTTTCATGTCTAAGGTGGATGTCAACTTCAGAGCCGGGCTTCAAGGGCCAAATAAGAACAAGAGCAAGGAGACATAGACCGCTGATCACGAGTTTCCGGAGAACACCCTTGCAGGAAACAAACATCTAGGATCAAAAATTTTTTAAAGAAACAAATTAGTTACAACAATACCAAAATCATGGTTAGTCCAGTAATAAAGACACACAACCGTTAAGTCTGTTGACGATTGCTGGCTTAAGAACAAATGACTGGATTTTTAGTTTTAGTTTTTAAGGTGTCAAGGTGTGAAAGGGCTCTGTAAGTTGTGACCATTTATAGTATTCTGCTGTATTTCCATCTAATGACAGCCTTGACAATTTAATTGAATGAGTTTCCAAGTGGAGGAGTTGTAGCTTCATTCCTCCGAGTGTGTGGACGTGTTGTTGAGCAAGGCACCGAACCCCTAACTGCTCCCCTGGCGCTGCGAGACGGCAGCCAACCGCTCATGGTTCAACAAATATGGAAGGAATTTCCCTATGAGGGATTTATAAATTACTAAATTATAAATAAGTAATATTAATTAGCAAATATAATATATCAAAGCCGATAGTGGGAAGTGTGGTTTCATGTCAGCAGAAGTAACGGTGTAAACCTTGGAAAAGGAATTTACTTTGACAATCTTATTTATCTGCATAAACAGAGTCTACAACTATCATTGTATTTGTAAATTTTAAATGTTGGCAAAGCGTTATCAGTAAAAGTAACGGTAAATAATAAAAAAACTGTGTGTCTTACAATTTGAAAAAAAAATCCCTGACGTCCAGCGGATCTGAGTAATTGTCTGAATATCACTTAAAAGCCATTGTTGAGACCCAACCCAGCAACCAAAAGATTATTAATTAATCCACTCGTCTGGGTTTGGATGCGAGTTGGACAAGCAGGTAAGATAAGCGATGAATAAACTTTTATTGAGAAGCGGAAGTTAAACACGAAACAAACAACATCTTTGCATTTTCCATTTAAGAACAACTGTTTTACTTGAATACTTGTGTATCAACTCTCAGTAATTAATGTTAATGTTGCGACAATGATGGCACATTAATGCCGGGCTTTGTGATTTCTGTCTTTTTTTTTCCCCCCAACGCAGTCTTTACACCAGGATGAGAGATGAGAATGGCGGACGAGTAAATAAATTCTTACGCCACCGAATGGATGTGATGTGATTCAAAATTCATTAGCACTCACAAGTCCATGGTGAAAACAGCATTTCAATTATGGCGTTCCTCTGCTGAGACAGTTGAAATAAAAGAAAATGAAAACAAACATTTCTCTTACCGTTGTTAATCAGTCCGTTGACGTCCCGCTCATGACATTTAGACAAAGATCAAAATGCAGAACAAGCATTTTGCGGTAAATGGGCGTCTGCTATGGTTTTTACGGTAAACGCAAGTTGCCAATGGAAACCCAAGTGGAGTGTGGACTTCATAATCTCAGAAATCCATTTTTACAAAAAACAAACAGAGAATGATGAAAATAGATACTATTTTTTTTTCCTTCCCAATTTCATTATTTTCAAAGAAGAACCATACGTGGAGTATGTCACACTTCAGTGGCGCACACGCCACTTAGATCGCTATATTGGTTGTATTACGGTACACTTCAAACATGGGCAGATTAGTCTTAGAAATCAGATTGAAAAAGCGCTCCGCCATATATATATATATATATATATATATATATATATATATATATATATATGAACCTGGTTCACTAGTCCTATATATACTCTTAACACGGAACAGAACTCCGAACATTCCTTTAAAGTTTCGAGGAATGTTCGGAGTTGTGTGATTTCCTACTGGCTGTGAATGTGTTTTCGGATGAGAGAGAGCGGGGGGTGAGGGAGGGAGAGCGCGAAAGGCGGATAAGATTAAATGGAGTCACTGTTGCTTAAGTGTTCATAAGTGTTCTAATAAAATAAGGTTTGTTAACCAGCAATTCGTCATCGTTGCGCACGTCCGCTTGGACATTACAATATATATGTATATAGATTTGTCATAAGTCGAGTTGGCTAGTTGATCACCTGTTGATCACCTGTTGTTCTATTGCGATTAATTTGATAAATAATCCAAAATTCGTCTTTTAAATCTAACGATCTTTGTGATTATTCTTCTTTCGTCGTGTGTCTGTCTGTCTGATGATTCAAACGGAAGATGCTTAAAAAAAAAACAGCCTAAATTGGTAGAGCGATATCTGGTGGCCACGGTTGGAACAGACACCTCGCCCGTTTTACACTTTCCGGGTATATCTCAAAAGATAAGATTCTAATTCTTTGAGATGTGAAAATGACTTTTTATGATATTCTAATGATTAGATTATTTTTTAAAAAGTTCAATATTTTTGTTAATAATTTCAGAAAGTGAAACCCATATATTATATAGTGTTGGGTGCCGGCGAGGAAATATGACGACGGAGTTGAGGAGGGGTTCAAACTTGAATGTGACAACACAATAATTCTTTTCTCCCGACCATTCGGGGACGTCAGCAAACTTACCCCCTGTAACCACGCCCCCTAAACCGTCAGTCCCTGGGTGAGAGGCCACACCTTTTAGTGTCCGCCACACAGCCCCCCCCCCCCCTTGCAACACAGTCAGTGTCAGAGCAGTCCCACCCGGGCTGTGGAGAAAGAGAACTGGACTGTTGCTCGGTGAGCCAAAGACCATGTTTCCGATTAATGAAATTTTGCAATGTCATTTGCAAATCAAAGTCCTAGAGTGCAGGAAGAATGGCGAGGCACAGAATCCACAGTGCTTGAAGTCAAGGGTGAAGTTGCTACAGTCAGTCATGATTTGGGCTGCCATATCGTGTACTGGTGTCGATTCACTGTGTTTTCTGAAGTCCACAGTCAATGCAGCCGTCTAACTGGAGCCGTCTAACTTCCTTCTGCCAATCAGATTTAAGGAGACGCTGATATAATGGTCCAACAGGACTTTGTACCTGCCCAATACTGCCAAAGGTACTAAAAGCTGGTTCAATGACTATGGTTTCTGATGTGCTTGACAAGCAAGCAATCTTGCCTGACCTGATCTCCATAGAAAGTCTATTTGGTATGAAAAGAGGAAGTTGAGAGACACCAACAATGCAGACAACCTGAGGGCTGTTATCGAAGCAAACCTGGGCTTCCCTTACACCTGAGCAGTGTCATTGGCTAATCGCCTGCATGCTACGCTGCATCGGTGCAGCAATTCATGCAAAGGGAGGCCCAACCAAGTATTGCGGGAAAATAGAAAAGAACATGCTTTTCAGAAGCCTGACATCTTGGTTTAAAAGATCCTTTTTTATTGACTATTCAAATTTTCCAAGAAACCAAATTTTTGTTTTCATTATCTGTGAGCCATAAACATCAAAATGTCAAACAATAGAGGCTTGAAATGATTCACTCTTATTTTTGATGAATCAATATGATATATGGATTTCCCTTTCTGAAATGAGTGACAAAGACTGTTTTGAACTTTTTCATGATATTCTAATTTTTGGAGATATAATCTGTGTATTTTAACATCTTAATATTAGAAATGAAAGTGACGAGGGTGAAGACACCTGCAGGTGCCTCGATTATTGTTTGGTGCTGTCAGTTCACATGGCGAACGTGCTGCTTCCTGTATACGTCATTACCCCGTAGCCAATCACAGGCCGCGTTTTTAAGCTAATCCCGTGATGCCGAAAAATGTAAACCTCCACAGTAGTTTTTTTCCCTTTTTTTCCTTATTTTGAAGATGAGCGTCGTCGTCGTCGCGGCGGACGGTGTGTGGCCGTGGGCGACGACATGACAGGAAACGGCAAACGGGAAATAACGGGAAGGCGAACACCAGAAGGCGTAACCGTCCCGTCGCGCTCCCGGCTGACCGCGAAGGTAATGAACCCACTGGGGTGGTGAGGATCCGAGACGAACCGCTCGTTGCGAAAAACATGGAGCTTTTTGCTAATTAGCCGGCTTAGCGCGTTTAACGCAGACGATTCGTGTATTTTTCTTTTTCTGTATTGACGACAGTGCCAATACAAACAGTCGCCGTGTTAATCGTTAAACACACGTCCTGGCTTTCAGGGGCCTTCACCTCATCTCTGAGGCCACGCAGGTGAGGTGTGTGTAGTCCACGTCCCCCCCGCCCGTGGGCAGGGGGGAACCTCCTGTGAGCCACCATGACCATCACACGTTGTGTGGGCTGAGCTTTCACACAGTAAGTAACACAAACATAACGGTGTCAGTGGACAGAACAGTTGATGCTCGGTTAAAATGATCAATGATTATCCAGCCACTTGTCTTTTTGTTTGTTTTAGGTTTTTAAGTTTAACTATCCCACCTTTTCACTCATGCAAAATGTTACAAGTGTTCGTCCCGACACGAGAAGGAGTAAAATATGCCTTAAATACAAATGTATCACGCTTGATGATGCAGGTAAATATGTGCAAACTCTTTCAGGTTTGACCGCTCATCCCCGGCTTCCATGCAAAAATGCTGTGACCCGGACGTCTGTCTGCTTTTTTTTTTTTTTTTTTGGGTGTGCTTTGGGAAAACATGAAGAACCCCAGCTCCAGGTGGGCTTTCCTCCTGGGCTTCCTGGTGGGAGCCTGCGGCACCTATGTCTTCCTGCATCAGGTGTGGTTCGAGAGTAGCTACACAGTGCTGTCGGAGGCTCAGGGTAAAACCACGGCGGCAGGTGACAAGTCGACCAGCTGGAAGAGGCAAGGAGCCGCTCTGGTCAACTTGCTCCGTCTTCAACATGCAGGTCCTCCTGCTCTTACACATTCCTATCAAATATCTTTTCATCCATGTATCTTTCCATCTAACATACAGCATCCTCTATGACTGCTGTGAATAATGGTATATGCCTGAAGTCATAAAAGCGTACTTCAATAGCAATATCATAAAAGGTTCAGAGTATATGTTGGTTCACAGTGATATTTGTCATATTTCTTTAGATGAAGACAGCCAGGTGGCAGAAGCTTTGTACCAGAAGGTGCGAGTTCTGTGTTGGGTGATGACGGGGCCATACAACCTGAAGACCAGGGCCAGCCATGTCAGGGCGACCTGGAGTCGGCATTGCAACATGGTTGTTTTTATGAGCTCAGTGGAGGACCCGCATTTCCCCACTGTGGGCCTGGGTACGAAGGAGGGCCGTGACCAACTCTACTGGAAGACCATTAGAGCCTTCCACTATGTCTACGAGCACCATGCGGATGAGGCGGACTGGTTCTTAAAAGCCGACGATGACACCTATGTGGTTGTAGACAACCTGCGCTGGATTCTGTCGAACCACACCCCTGAAGAGCCCATCTACTTCGGCAAACGCTTCAAACCTTACACCAAACAAGGTTACATGAGTGGCGGCGCAGGATATGTCCTCAGCAAAGAGGCCCTAAAGAGATTTGTGCAAGGTTTTCGGACCAAAGTTTGCACGCACACCACGCCCGTGGAGGACCTTGCACTAGGTCAGTGTTTGGAGAAAATGGGGGTTCTGGCAGGGGACTCCAGAGACACTCTACATCGGGAAACCTTCCATCCGTTTGTGCCTGAGCACCATCTAACTGGCAAGTTTTCCAAGAGCTTCTGGTATTGGAGTTACTGCTACTACCCAATTGTTGAGGCAAGTCCCCTTCATGTCTGTTATTTCACTGTTTTCACTGTTATGCCATACAGACAGCAAATTCAAAACAAACCAATGCCCGAACTGCATGCGACACTGAGGCCCCTTGACTGAAAGCACAAGGATAACACCAATACTTCCCTATTGACAAAGACATTCTGTGTGTGGATTAGCCTCATTAGGAAAGTGCATGTCAGGTTAGGAGAACACCCAACCCGTTTGTTGAAAATCCCGTAAAGTCATTAGCATATAATTGCACATAAACTGTGGGATTTATTCTTTTATATTTAGAAATGTAAAGCAGAACCTATTTGGTGAGTGGAAATGAGTATTGTTCTTATTCCGACGCCATTCTTTTTCATGAAATGAAACAAATGCAGAATTTGCAATAACACATGCTAACAGCTAGATGGATGAATTGGTTTTGTGCCCCTGCAGAGAACTAATACATTCAATTACAGTTGAGTTCATTCAAAGTACATGATTGCTGCCGACGAAGTGTCTTGTCGACAAAAGGAAAAGTGGGCAATTTTTGTTGATGATGCAGCTTGTTTATGGTACTTTGAAATTAAAATGAGGCAGTTCTATTACTGATTCCTGTCAGATAGCGACAGGAATCAGTAATTGAGTTTGTGTACCTTCTTGAAACTCTTGTCTTTCAGAGGAAAACCAAAAATGAAATGGACTTTAGTTCACAGACTGATGAGAGTACGCTTATGTCAAAATATAGAAACATATCTGTTGTGTATCAGAACTGTACATGTGTGGCAGCAAGTCAAAAACGTTAGCAATAAGCAAAAGAGAATTTCTCCCGTGCAGCCAAAAACACAAAAAGGAGACAGTTTAGCCTCAGTGAACGAAGATATTGCAGTTTAGGTTAAGTTGAGTCATCTTACTGCTTTATTCTTTGGATTTTAACATCCCACTGTTCTTTCCCTTTCTTTTGATGTACCTATTGCGTGAAATACGCTAACTCTATGTGTGTGTACTCTTCCTCAGGGCCCGCAGTGCTGCTCTGACCTGGCGGTCTCGTTCCATTACGTAGAGGCAGAGCTGATGTACACTCTGGAGTACTACGCCTACCACCTGAGAGCATACGGTTACAGGCCGCGCTACCGGCCCCCCGCAGGTCGTGGCTCCCTCTCTCGTGCTGCTGCTGCGACGACGGGTCACAGAGGAGTTGAAGTTGTGACAGACGGAAGGAACAACACAATCTCCGCGGTTAGTCGAAACGGAACTAAAGTGGAGGCTGAGTCTGAAAAAAAGGATTCTAACTCTCGCCCCACCGAGAGCAACGCTGTGGTTTTAAAAGGAGTGAAAAACTGAATTTGCTGCAATTGGACTTTTATTTGCATCACTCGTAGCCACTTCAAGCGCGTCCACCATCAGAGCCGTAGCACCAAGAAATGCATTGAGCTTCGTGAAATGTCAGACATAGAGCATTTCACCTGATAGGGCAGTATTTTACAATTGCTCTCAGGCTGTGATAGCACAAAGTGAGAGTAGTTAGATTTTGAATTTTATCTTGCTGCAATTTGGGTTCTTGGCTGGATTCGACCAAGATAAAGAGTTGATTGAGCATATGTGTTCTTTTTAATGTAATCAGTATTTTGACTTACCACTTGCCGTGACGAATTTCCATGAAAAAAACTAATTTTCCAAAGCCATTTTATATGTTATGGCATTGCACTTTTTCTTCAGTGTGCATGTCCTGGAGTCCAGTCTGTTTTATGGAAAGTACGATGTAACATTAATATGCAAATGTCAATTTTTGACATGAATCCCATGCCAACGCTAAACGACTAAAGGCTGGAGCCGGAGGCAGAAATCATGTCAAAAAATTCCTGCAAATGCTCTTTTTAATGATTTCCGTCAGTCGTAAGTAAATGTGACATAAAAAAAAGACCTTAACTGGTCATTGAATGTTGTAAAAAAGGCATGTTTTTTTTTCCAAACATAAAAATACCATACTAATGAATGGAACCGATGTCACAGATGTCAGCATAGATTGATGCAACAGTGGTCAGGCAAAATATTTAATATGCTAATCGAGGATGTGAAACAATGGCATGAAAGACTTCTCATGAAAAGGAGAAAATGTTTCGTGTTTTTGTCATTTATCTTTGAACTGAGAGATGGAGGGGGTGGGTTTCTTTTTTTTTTTTTAATGAAACCACTGTCTTTTTAACCTTCAAGCGATAACAGAATGGTAATTCCACTTGTCTTTTTATGGAGCCTTGCTGCAAATATTTGCAACAGGCGGGATCAAACGTGTTAAAAAGAAAATCCTTGGTAAATATCTGCGGAATGATACAGCGGAATTACAAGCGCTTCAAAAAATGGTTTATTTTGAATTTCAAAGAAAAGGAATAAAATGATTAGATAATGAAATGCACCCGCTGTCATTACTAGCATGTTACCCCTCAGCTGAGACACTAGCAGTCTGCGTATTTAATGCTCGCTTTCATTTTGCAGGTGACCTTGTTTACATGATGAAATTAAATCCGTCCGATCATTGCCATCGGCCCTTGATTCAGTGGGTACTGCGGTGTGCGGACGAAAAGGCTCCGGGTCTGATGCCTAGAGGCCCTGAAGAAACCTGTAAAACACACATACGTGCATAATAAGTATCCCCATATTTGTGTATTTAAAAGATGATTAATACTGATTTGCATTGAATGAGCAGAATCACGTTGATTATTACAGGCTGAAAATTTTCCTGAGTCAAATTCATAAAACTCAGTTTTTGTTTGATTTTTTTTTCCCCCCTTGTTTAATAGGGAGAATGTTAACATTAAAAATACATACATATGTATTTATATATATATATATATATATATATATATATATAAATATATGTGTGTACTTTTTTTCTTTTTCTTTTTTTTTTTATCTCGGGAAAACTAAGGCTTGATGACGGAGAAAGAGGCACTCACCTCTGTCTGCACTTGTTGAGAAAAACTTTTCTCCTCTCTTGGTCATCTCGCTTCCAGGGGCCATTATCTGTGAGAGCAGGAGCAGTTCCAGAAAGACAAGAGGTTCATGTGATGAGTCTCACGCAAAACCAGACCATATTTTCATAGTGCAAAACAGATGCTGCTTCACTCACCGAGATCTGAGTCTCTCCTTCCCATTAGACCAACAAATATATCGTGCATCTCCCCTGATGGCAAGAATAATAATTGATATTTTTCTATTTTTTACCAATTGGCAATAGCTCTATCAGAACATCTCGAAAGCGCCTCTTACTTTTTTGTGGTGGCCTCACAGAGTTTGCATCTGGTAAATATGAGAGGACAAAGGTAAATAAGGTGCACTCATCTCAATTATTATTTCACCTAGAAACTTGAAAAAAACCCACCAGTGCTCCTCCTGCCCATCAGACCCACGAAGCTGTCATAATCCAAATCGCTGTATCTCTTGAGGATGCTCCTCCTGGGATGATCCGGACCCAGTTGCGGCTGCAGCGGTGAAAAAAAAACAAAACAGGATTTGTTTCCTGCGTGGCGGTGCAAAAGAAATTCGGACTCTTCATTTTTTTTTTTTTTTCAACCTACATCCGGATCCGGTTTGTAGGATCCCCGCTCCTCACATATGGACTGGCTGAGCCGGAGTTTGGTGGCGACGAGAAGGGTAACCAGCAACAAACCACTCTTCATTTTTCTCAGCACCAGCCTGTGAGGGGAGAATGGAAAGTATTTCCTTTTTTTTTTCTTAAATGGGGAAAAATATCGTCTCCTGTTGGATTTTGTTTAAAAAGACGAGCGAACGCGTCGCGTCACCAGTGCGTAAAAGCGCACGGCGCAATTCTAAGGCGATAACGAATCTTAATTATTATCAATATCAGTGCATCATAATAATAAAGAATGATCTGAATGTTTAAACCAAAGCAACTTCTCGTTCTTCCTCTGAGCCACCGGTCACAAAAGCTTCAACCTCATTTCTGCACAAATCAGGATGAAAAATGCACTATTTTACTCCAAATCTCTCCAAAAGGTGCCCCCGCCCCCTCCGCCGCGCTTCCCCCTCTTTACCTGTTGCGTGGCGAGTGGATGTGTTTTTGAGAGAGTCCGCGGCGAGTGGAGAGGGATCAGCTCTGGCCAGGATGAAGGGGGCGTCCAACCTTCGCGGGGGGATAAATAACAGCTGGATTCCTGCGTAACGCCAATCAGCAGCTGGAACGTGGGAACCCCTCCTCCCCCCTTCATTGATGGACTCCAGTGATGTCCCCACGGCCTCTCCACGTCACGGGAGACTCAGGCGTGCGGACACTTGGTGTTGTTTCCTTTCCGATTCATCTCCACAACTTCTATTTTTTAAACTTCAGATGATTTAAAACAATCTGCCCTGGTGGACAAATCCTGGACTAAGCATCGCTCTTCCTCCTTCCATCCCATTGACCGGTTGACATGGTGACCGTCAAGATACTAATCTTTTCAGGAAGTAATTATAAAGATAGCAGCTGCCTCTGCGTGTCAAACCGTGATGGTGATGTATGTGACAAGATGGGCCGCACAGCTGTGGTACAAAATCACCATCCAATTCTGGACCCCTTTTATAAAAAAAATAAATAAAATAAATAAGTCAGGGATGTAGCCAGCTGGTTTGGAAAATAAGGAATAATAATAATAATATATCTTTATTTGCAATGTAACTGGTGGCAAACCATATGAATATAATCACGTGTGTAGAATTTTATGTGGTGGTGGTCTTTTATTCTCTTGTGAATTTTGACCTTTATTCAAATCTTCCTCTAAAGTTTGAAGGTCGATCATTTCAACATTGGTTACGCAGCTAAAAGTGTCACATCGTAGCAGTAAAAATATTATGACGTGTTGAATGATGAAATCAAATGATGAAATTAAATGTATGATGAAATGTGATTTTTTTTTTTTTTTACACCAGACCAGATAATTATTTAATTGCAAATTCATTCTCAGCATTGAAGCCTTGAACATCTTTAACTCATATAAATCCTGATTGTTCAGCTCTGTGTAGTTTAGGATGGTATTTTGTGTTCTGTGTTTTTGAGAGCAATATCTGGAAGAGCTGGAACCTCCGTTCACGGCAGTTTAAGAAAACAAAAAGGTACACGACACCAACCAACAAAGCAAAAGGTTAACATTGTTATGTTTTAATAATGACTTCCCATTTCCATATTTCCATATTCTCCCTGCTCCCGTCTGTAGTGGCGTGTGGGTGAAGGGAGGGGCTCGCAGCCGTTCCTGGGGGGGGGGTCGGGAGGTCGGGCGGTTCTGGGTGGGAGATCTAAGGGAAGCGGGGAAGTCATTAATTGCATTCTTACATTATTGACGAGCGTTTTTTCTATCGACCTTGGTAATCAGAGCAACTCTGTTTTTTTTTTTTGAATTACAAAAAGCGCACAATGTGAAGTAATGGCAGGGGAATCCTCACACCCCCATCCTGATTAAAGGTGAAGAAGAGTATGAGGCCTTGGGGGGGGGGGTTGTTATGCCACAATACATCACAATAAATCACTGGCTATGCTGATTGGATAATATTGCATTGACCTTCTTCTGTGCTGGATTTAGCTGCCAGTCATCCCGGAAATTGATGCATGAGCTCTCCTCAGAGCCTCAGACGGCCGAGGAGCCGATTGGACGATTTCTCGCCCCGACGGGACTGCGGGACGTCCGCGCTCGGCTCCGTCACAGCGGGCGTCTCCGAATCAACCAGCGTGGGAGAGAACGAGAGCAGAAAGATGCGGCTCTGAACTCGTCAGGATTCTCATGCAGGGTTGAGGCCCTTCAGAGGGTTTTGTCAGACGTCACCGGAACAGTGAGTCTGTCGGCTAAAATCAAGCACACTCACCGATTGCAAAATCCTCTGTCAGTCGAAAAGCTTTGAAAAATATCTCGGGTCTCCAATGCGTTTTTATCCATTAAGGGCTCCTGATTGAATGTCAACCAGTGCAGATTATGGTTTATCTTGAGTAGTCACGGAAAAAGACATGTCTTTCTTGGGTTTTTACATACAGGCAATACGATTTTATTAACTTAAAACCGGGCTATTTCCTTAAATTTTGCCCAGATGTTTTGAAATAGTCCTGCCGGTGGTGTGCATTTCTTCATTCTTCTATGCAGATCCTCAAATGGTAACAGTTAGTTGCTCAGTAACCAGTGGCGTGCAGAGGTGTGCTGAGGCCCGGAGCAAATCCTGGTATGTCCTAAAGACTCAAGTACAATGCCTAATATACTGAGAAATATTATGAGAACGGAAAAGAATTTCTAATATAAAAACACGGATGAAACATGAAATTCAATTTTATTCGATTTTAATTCAAATGATGCCTCCTGTCGCAAAAGAACTTCCCTTTTTACATCCGCTGTGAGAAATTGTTTTTCAATGCTAATGAAAAGGCCAGGTTGGTCAGTCGCTCCTGTGATGTAGAAGACCTCAAACACGTTCTTATTAGTTTCAGTTCCAAAAGTGACTTCGTAGCTTGCAACTGAAAATCCGATTGAAAGCAATAATCAGTGGGAAACAAACACATAGTGTCGGAAACAACCTATAAAAAACGGAATTTCACCTGTTCTAGAGCTATTCAATGACCCGAATAGGTAAAAAAAATTAATCTAGATGCACAAAAAGCGAAAGAAAAGACTAGAAAAGAATGTCCAAGAAAAGACTTTTGATGGTTGCTCCCGACCAGTTCATCAGGCTCGTGTCGGAGGGAGGGGCACAACTTTCTCCAGACAGAAAGGGTACACCAAGGAATGAAGGGCTAACAACTGCCTCTGCAGTGTGCTGAGCCTCAAAAATGTGAAATACAATAGAATCTCGGCTTATGAATGCCTCTATCATGAACAAATCGGCCTTCGAGTTTTCTATCAAATTTTGAATCGACCTGCGAAAAAGCCTCAGCGCGCGAACACACAAACAAAACAAACAAACGCACAGGCTTTCAGTGCAGTTGACATCGTTCATTGTTGTGTTCTCTGATAATCACACTTTTTTTGTGCCTTTTTCAGTAAGTTAGCCCTCAATATGGCTCCCAAATAGTCAAAGGTGCTAATGATAGTGCTGTTAAAAAGAAGTCAAGAATTACAGTTGATCTGAAGTAGGAAATAATAGCTAAATGTGAGAGTGGTGTTTGTGTTACGGCCAAGTGCTTCAACGTGGCAACCATTCGTACAATCCTGAAGAACAAAGATGCGCCGAAGCCGATGTGGCTAAAGGGGTGAAGACAGTAACGAAGCAAAGGTCTCAAGTCTTCGGAGATGTAGAAAAGTGATTGTTCGTTTGGGTTTATGAAAGACAGCTAGCTGGAGGTAGCGTGAGCGAGGGTCTCGTGAGAGAGAAGGCTTTACTTTTGCTGTCTCAGTGAAGGAAACGGTGAGCACAAGTGCGGCAGGAAGAGAAAGAATACCAGAAATACAGCTATAATTGAGGTTATCTTTAATTCCTTTCTGTATTTTTGCCACACATAAACCCGTAAAAAAGTTTCAAAAGAGTATATTATGTTTTTTGGGGCTGATGAACCGATCGATGGGATTTACATTGATTTCAACAGGAAAAATGGATTCGGTTTGCGAACATATTCAAAGAACGAATTCTATTCATGAGCTGAGGTTCTACTGTATACATATATTTGCAATTTCAAAATGACTATCTTATTTCCTTCTCTTAATTCTCCGGACTGACGCTCTGCCAGCACCCTTTACTTGTCTGTCTCGCATGGTCGATTGTGTTTCCAGGAAGTACCGCAAAGCAAACTGCAATTCCAGTCCACAAGTGTTTGTGAAAAGACTGTCTGAGTTAGGCCATTTGGCTCGTCCCCCTTCATTTCATACAAAAATGCTGCCTAATATCAATTCATACAGGCTTTCATGTCTTGAAATGTTCACTCATGTCCTTAAATGGAAGGACACGGGAGGAGACATCGAGATTCGCGTAGATGGATCGCGGAAATTTCAACAGGTGTGAGCTTTTTACTGGGGAACGCCCGTTAAAGCCGACAAGTCCAGAGGGCACCCTGCACCCTGTGAGAAGAGAATAACACGGGGCCAAACGGCATTCCCCTGCTGTTCGTCATCGTCGCTCGTAGCGACACAGACACCGAAATAGGCAGGCCTGAATGAACGTGCGCCCCAAAAGATCAAATGACGTACCTGTCAATAATTGAATTAATGGGCTGTGATCCGATGGGGCACATTTGACTCTTCATCCTCTTGACTCACAACCTCCTACAGCGTCACTTACGGCGAAGTGATCATTTGAAAGCTCTTTCTTTAAAGGGAAGCCCGTCTGCGAGGAGTCTTCTTCTTCTTTTTCTTTCGGCTTATCCCTTTCAGGGGTCGCCACAGCGAATCAACCTCCTCCATCTAACCCTATTCTCTGTATCTTCCTCTCTCACACCAACTACCTTCATATCTTCTCTCACTTCGTCCATAAGTCTTCTCTTCGGTCTTCCTCTAGACCTCCTGCCTGGCATCTCCAATTCCAGCATCAGTCCACCAATGTAGTCCCTATCCCTCCTCTGTACATGACCCAACCATCTCAGTCTGGCTTCTCTGACCTTCTCTCCAAAACATCTAACATGAGCTGTCCCCCTGATGGACTCATTCCTGATCCTTTCCATCCTGGTCACTCCTAAAGAGAACCTCAACATCTTCATTTCTGCTACCTCCAGCTCTGCCTCCTTTCTTTTGTTCAGTGCCACTGTCTCCAAACCATACGGCATCGGAGTAATTGGCATAAATACGCTTGACTGTTTGTTTCATACTCGAATGTGTTTTTATAAAGCACAAAGAATTTAAATTTATAATGCAGTTTGCAATTTATAAAATATTTTCATCTACCTGCACAGCCATGGTTTTTCTAGCGCAATACATGCTGGGTTGGTGACATATACCGGTTACGTTGTGTTAACTCTGGCTTTCCACTAGCATTAACGTTGGCTCGGAACGGTACGGTATTCGCGGTAACAATGCCACATTGTGCTGCTTTTGGGTGTGATTTCCAGTCCAAGGGAGACAAAGGGACTGATGGTAGGCGAAACAGCTTTCCAAGGGACAAGAAGAGAAGAAAGGAGTGGGCGTGGATAACTTCCGAAGGACCGGCATCTGTGCTCTCGCCACTTCTCCCTGGATGCTTTTGATGCATTTAGCTAAGCTGGAAGAGCTCACAGGAGCTGCTAGTTTTAAATGGAGGCTAAAGCCAAACGCCATGCTGACAGCTTTCTTTCACAAGCATACAAAAGGTCCTCGGGAAACCGGTGAACCCTGGTTGAAGAAACACCACAGGCAGGGGTTGCTGGATGTTCTCCTGCAAGGATGCCAACGACCCACTTCTGCAGATATAGCATCCGATGACGAAACACACCGGCATGATCACGGAAGAAGCTGATGACGAATCCGCCTGTCTGTCAACACAGCGGTCCAGAAGTCTACAGCGAACGGCCGATGGAGCTCCTTTCAACAGGCAATCTCTCTCTGTGCGTTGCCATGCGCACACCAGCAACTTTGGCCGACTCTTGCCTCCTCGGGTCTTTGCTTGTCTTCATTTCGAAGCTCTTTTGGACTTCGTTATCCTCCGGTTCGAATGGGAAGGCTCGCACAGATAACATGTTTTTGCACTGTACGGTAAAATGAACGGGACCGAGCCCGAAACTTCCCAGACAGCATTGCGACGTAAACCAGACCATACAGACTAATATATGCTGGGAGATTTTTATTTTCGCTTTTATGTAGCTGGTACATATATTGATCAAATAGGATAATAACGTCTTGGTAACCGAGAACCCCTTTAAGACTGACACCGAAGGTGATTTGCTCTGATCGATTCCACAGCTGGTATGGGATCAAGTGGAAAGAGGTGTTGGCGAATACAGTTTGTTTTTTCCAGTTTTCTGCAGCAAGCCCTATTTTTTTTTTATGCTCCTTTTTCGTTTTGCGTCCAAAGGTTTCTCGTCACTTTTCATCTCCTCTAAATGACGTGAGTTTGCAGAGTCGCAAACTAAAGTGCTATTCAGGCTCTCGGTCTTGCCCTCTCTTCATCTCTACGTCCTTACAAATCTTATGGAAGCCTTTTGATCCGTCTTGTCACAGCATCTCGCCGAGGGCGGAGTGCTCTCTGCAGGAAACAGGGCAATGCATTAGCATCTTCTTCAAAATAAATCTGCGTCACTTAATCTTCACGGTTTTATTTGAGCCGCGGAATGACATACAGAAAGCTTCTGTTTGCGTGTTTTAAACAAGAGGGCATTATCTTTTTGGAAGAATAAACATGTGGATTTTCAAAATACATAAAAAATCAGATGAATATCTGGTTTTACCGTATGTCTCTTCGTGTTCCTTTTATTCTTACCCGATTCGATGTTGAACAAATCGAATGAAACAGAACCTTGCTTTCATGACGGATGTTTTCCTCCATTAATCTCCCGCATTCAGCACGAATGTTCCCACAAACAGTTTATTTTATTTTTGTATATTGACAGAGAAAACCCTGAAAACAAGGCAGGGTATGGGGACACCGGAGCCATGGAGAGTCCTGGGCAAAGAATAAGCTGCTAAAACTGAGGGAGGCAGGCAGGGAGATTAACCAGCCGTGGGACGGGAAGGGCGGGTAGGTTAAACGAGTTGGAGTTATACCGCGGAACAGCAGGAGGCCTCGATTGCAGATAGAGAGCAGGTGAGCGCGAGTCAGAGACGCCTGACAGAGGAGGAACTTCCGCTGGCTGCAGGTCTGGTGTTGCAGCAGGCGAGAAGGAGGAAGGTCTGTGATGACAAATCTGCTCTTGTTTTCACCGTCTCTTTGGTCACGCTCTCGTCTGATTGTTTGACCTGAAGATCAACGCAGCAGTATCGGAGCAGCAGAAAGGATACAGCAAAAAAGATGATTCCCTGAAAGATAAGATTATTAACTAAATTCAATTCTAGAGTTGTGGGCAATATAATCTTGTTGGCCTTGAAACCGTGTTTTCCATTTGCAAATTGGGTGCTTATATTTTTGTGGAGGGTTTAGTGTTTCGTTTTAATCAGATTTTGACAAACTAACAAGATTTTAAATATCAAGTAGATTTATTTTTGGTTAAAAGCTGGAGACAAAACTGAATACATGAACTGCGGGATTTTGGTTGAATCTGAAAATTTTGGACGACTTTCGGGAATCCAATGCGACCGTCGTCTGTGATTCGGCGCAGCGTCGCTCACTTGCGGGAAGTTGTCGAGACGAAAGGGGGCAGTGCGATAAACCTAAGAGAAATTTGAAACCATCGTCATGCTGTTAAACACACTGGCTGGATGTGTGAATTTCATATACCTGTCGTTTTTAATTTGTAACATTTTGATGCCCATTTACATTCATAAATGGATAGGAAAATACCGGCATGCCAGAAATACCAATGGGCCTTGAGTCATACATGAAATATTGATCAAAGCTTCAATTTGTTTGTCCTAGTTATTTCCTGAGGGGCACAAATTTGTGCTTTGTACTTACTTTGCCTGTGCAATTGCTAGATTTATAACCTTGTCGGAGTATTTGATCCATCGCTGGCTGATGTGCGCTAATATCTCATGATTGTAAAATTTTAAAGAGAGAAGATATATATATATATATATATATATATATAGAGAGAGAGAGAGAGAGAGAGAGAGAGAGAGAGAGAGAGACAATAAAAAAAACATAGCTATGAATGACCCC
The DNA here is from genome assembly GCA_901007705.1 of Fistularia tabacaria. Lineage (NCBI taxonomy): Eukaryota > Metazoa > Chordata > Actinopteri > Syngnathiformes > Fistulariidae > Fistularia > Fistularia tabacaria. The sequence goes on from CAAKHD010023236.1 coordinate 109,923, forward strand.
TGGTTTTTCTGCGTTCCACTTTGTCTCTTTGTCACTAGAGACCGAGTCGATGAAATACATTATTCATCGCATTCGCCCAATTTGCTGGTTGTGTTACCTTCCAGAAACCGATGTTATTGGTTATACACCAAGAGGAGGGGTCTATTGATCACTTCTGACACATCAACAGAGTTAGCAAGAGCAACGGTGGCTATTAACAGTACTACCCGGCATTCTTTATCAGAAATGTGCACGTTCGTGCACAGAGGGGAAGTTGTAGGGTCATGTATTGTACTACTAAAGGACTCTTGTAATAGCCCTCATGTATAGATACAGTCATGAATCATCCAAATCCCAGCAGATATTTACTTGGTGTAGACAAAACTGGGACAAAAGAAGGAAAATGATGCATTTGTCCTTGTGGCTAGTTTGGCTGTTATGTAAATGTGGTCATGTTGTCGTCAAGAAAGCTACCAATGTGACCTCTACTTCCTCTGTAGACTGCGTCTCTGCGTCCTTGTATGACACACTAAACCCGTAATTGCTTAGTGTCTGGCTTTAGGGGATAAATGCATAGGTGAGGAAGTGAATAAAGCAATGTCGTGAACTGTTTCTTAGCGCTGTCAAGGTGGAAAAGCGCCAAAAACACATAGCAGTTTTAGTCTTGTACAATGGGAAAGCCATGCAATGGATGTTTTTAATTCACTCACTTAATTTGTTTTGCATTTTCTAATGTCGCTTGTATATTGTGGCTTTTGCATCATTTGAGAAGTGTTTGCTTGCTTGTCCATGATGCAAAAAAATATCATTGGTTGCCATGGGGCTCGACTGGCCAGCCGCAGCCAGCAGCTGTATGGTTGTCATTTTGCAAGTGCACCAGTCACCCCCATCCTTTACGAATATTTATATTATTCCACATGATGGATATTGTCTCGGAGTTGCTACACATGGTTGTCCAGTCTTTTCCTGAAGATTTGTTAGAAGGAGAGTATAGAATTTCAATGTGATATTTAGTTACTATAACATCTTGCCTGTTTTTCCTGCTGTTTCATGTTATTTGTTTTTTTAACCCTTCAAAATATTGATTTCTGGTTTTTACTTATTTTTATTTATTTATTTATGTGACCCTTGTCTGTCTCCCGATGTGCTCGAGAGCCACGAGAGCCACAGCAAAGAAGAGAAAGAGCCAGACACGCGGTCACACATGCGGAGGACTGATAGCCCTGGGCTCTCCCCTGTAAATGACAAGTGCCACCCACAACAGGCCGGGGCTGGTAAAGTGATTACGTTCATGACACACACACTGTCCCCGCAAACACAGCTGGCACCGTGTCAGTCACGCGAGTCAAGAAGGCAAACTACTCCGTCTTTGTAGAATTATGGCTATTGTGTTGGCTTTACCAACAGAGGGTTGTCATCAGCACGACAGATGGATTGATATCTTTCTTCCACCTCACTTAGTGGGGAAAACTGCAATGGTCTGGACATGGATATCACGGACGACCGAATATAAAAGAACTGATAAGACACAATAAGGAACACTTAAGCTATTGTCAGCGTCGGGAGCATATTATAAACCCATTACACTTCACTATCTCCTAATGACATGCATTATAATTCATTTAGAATCTGACATGCCTGTATAATGGGTTTTTTATGTGACATTGTGATGTCCAGATTATGATCTGGTCTGCCAATTATGCCACAGTATTTGGAAAAACTGGGTGGAGGATAGTTTGACATTTGTAAATTATATTTGCTTGATTGAGAAAATTTGTATAATCCCAGAAAACTTGAATGAATGAATGAGAATGAATCTCAGGCGATGTCATGCATGATTTTCTCCGGAGGAACTCAGAGTCCTGTCAACTGGTCGTCCACAACTTGCCGCAAATAGAAAAACACTCGGGGTGATTTTAGTAATTATAGAGCCAGAATTAATATTGCGTATAACTCAAATAGAGCAAAAGTAGTGATACATGGAGTACCAGTGCATACATGGAGTACCAATAATATTCTTCCTAGCAGAAATCCTCTGATGCAAATCATTTATATCATCTGATGTAAACATGTGATTTTTTTTTTTTTTTTTTTCATATGCACATGCAATCAGATCCATGATGGTAAAGCAGAAACTGTCATCTTTGTGAATTTATGTTATTAATGGTAACGACTGAACAAGAGGAAGTGCGAGCACCGATGCTGTTTGAAAGTTAAACGTTTGTGGACAGCTGTTGTATTAGCCTGCCTCTATCATTATTATTATTTTCCTTGGGCCGCACGAGTAATCAGTCTTCACATTTTTTTTTATTTTGCAGGTTTGTTTTCCATTATTGCTATTTGTGTGCTTCCATCCCATATCCTTACCCTAATGTGAGGGAATTGAGAAATGTAACACATCTATCACGTTCATCACGTTTTGCAGAAAATAGTGCATTTCCTTCACATTGCAATATTAAAATATGCCGTCGACTGTCCAGTTGAACATTGCATATGAAAGAGAGACTCTGGCCAAGCTCTTGTCTATTTAATATTTTTCAGTGGTTTTCGGGTGCTTGGATCCTTCGCTTCTTTGGAGAGCTGTGAATAAACACAGGCGTGAGGATAAAAATGCATTCGCTGGGGGGCTCCAACGACACAACACTCTTGAATTGCATTATTTGTTTCCTTCTGTCAGTAACTAATCATCTAATTTAAGATGGCAGTCTTATCTTTCACATTGCATCTCGTGTGCGACCATCAAGCGTCAACGTCAGTTTCCCGTCTCCCACTCAACCCGCCGCTGTTTCCATCGCCATCATTTCTTGAGTGCTCGAGGGTTTACGTCGTATGCATCATGGGAAGTTTAAATAGAACCATCTCCAAAAGACATTTGGTACTAAATTCCATCCGCAAGAATGCATGTACAGTAGGGACCGCGGTAGATCAAGTCAGGAAGCCAGCGTCTATATGTAGAGCTTCTTGTTTTTGTTCAGTACAAAAATGTATGTTTTTATTGGCCCCCGCCTTTGATTGACGCCCCCGTTTGCTGTTTGAAAAACAGTTAATCAGATCCGTCCCAGCCGTTGCCTTTTGCTGCACGTCTGTGGAATGGCACTACGCCGCCCACTGCAGAGCGAAAACAAAAACCAAACAACCCTCCAATAATTCCATCAATTGCAGTTCTGTGTCAAGCTGCTAACATGCACGTGCAACAGAGCCACCACTCTGCTGCCAGCATGGACCCACATCTTCAGAGGACTTCTGAAGATACCTTATGAGAGCAATACTTTGACAAGTGACACATTACGGCTTGTAATAAGTTTACTCCCATTTACGTAAATTAATATTGTATGACTTAGATCATAGAAGGCAAATATTACAAAGGGGATTGTTGGTATTTTCGTGCAGCCCCGCGTTGGGTTTCGATTATTACATGGGTGGCCAAGAGTTCTGTTAATTTCCCAAAAGAGGACAAGATATTAGTTGCCTTTCATGAATGCTTGTTTTGTTTCATGACGTCCCGGAGGAAATGTTGTAGACTGCCTTCTTGTAGCAGGAATGCCGTTGGTGTGAGGAGTAAGAACCTCCAAGGACGTAGGATGGCGAATGAGGCTGACATATAATAAACAGGTCCGATGTCAGACAAAAAGGAGGAAGTGAGTATGTCATGCATTTAGTCATAAGAAGCTAAGAGCTGAAAGCAAAACTAAGAAGCCGTAGAAAGACGGCTGACGACGGCATTAAGCATTTACAAAAAATACTGTAAGTGTAAACACGTGTTGCAGTTTGTCTCCCTCCAGTTATATTGCATGCACATTTGCTCGGTTGTGCCTCCCCTCTCCTAGACTGTCTGTGCCGCCCAGAATAATTATCTTGTTACTGATGCACCTGAACCCGCCAGCTTCTATTTGTGAAGGCAGACATGAGCATGCATGCCTAAATTAACTCCAACTGAAATTGAGGGATCGATAATGTCTTTTTACCGGTTTGGCATGAATTGGACTCAGTGTGATTATCGTGTCCACATGCTCATGCTTGTTCAGCTGGAACGCAGAGAAAGGATTACACCGCTTGAAACTGTTCCGTTCAGCTGCATGCTTTGTATCTAGATGCATGGGATTTTATACAAAATATTCAAAATTGTTTCCTCTTACAGTCCAAAAACAGGCGAGCGGGTTCACTGGAGAACTTAAATTGTGAATGACAGGGTGAATACTTGTATTTCTCGATATGCAACCCTGTGAGTGACTGGCGTGATCCCCGCCTCTCACCCAATGACAGCAGGGACAGGCTCCCAGCATTGCTTTATCCAAATAGCGAGTTTATAAATGATGAGTTTACATCTCCAAATTTTCACTCCCGAGGATCTCACATCATGAGGAAAGGTTCTGTCCAAAATTTGACTGATACTAATGCGCATGAAATTGTGATTATAAATGTAGTGGTTCTTGATTCTCTCATTCTTTGACAAGTAACGATTGCTGGGATGATCTGCCTTGTGGCACAGAAGCCGTACTTTTGCACTCAAGTCAGCACAAAATATACCCGTCCAGTGTAATCATCTGACGATGGCCGCAAAAAAGGCAATGAGGGAAGCTGATGGCCGTCTCTTCTTAGCTCGGCCACAGACGCTGATTTCAAGAAAAGTGCTCTTGCTCATCTCCCCTGCTTCAGATTCCATTTCGACATACCTATCCGACCTTGTTCGTGTCGCAGCTCGCTCTATGATGCACTCAGGCTGAAGATGTTGGGTCTGCTATCTCTTGCAGCTCTATCGTGGAAAACTAGGTCCAAGTCATGAATCTCTCCTTTCTGTGCGTTATTCGTGTTATTGGCAGACACCCTTGCAAGAATGTTTGACCTCACGGAATTGAAACCTTCTACATGAGTCTCCAGCACTCATTCATTCATTAATGCATTCATTACTTGTACAGTTTATCCTGCGCTCAGGGTTGTGGGGGTGCTGGAAAAGTTGCTCGGGATGGGGGGTTCACCCCGAGACGGTTGCCAGTCCAGGTCACATCCAGAGACCTACAGCAATTCACTCGTTCATTCACGCATCTGGGCAAGTTGGAGCCTTCAGTTGACCAACTGAATGTTTTTTTGGATGGCGGGAGGACACCAGAGAACCCGAAGAAAACCCAGGCAGACGCAGGGAGAGCATGCAAACCCCACACAAAGACCCTCCTTTTCATAAACATTGATAAAAATCTATCTTGGGACGTTTTGATTTTGTATTTATTTTGACACATTAGGAACCTTTGGATAACAACCACTTTCCTGCCTTCTGTGTGGTGGTGATTGTACCCCTTTTTGTGAGCAGTCCTGTGACATATAGGATAATACTTTATTCACCCCCATTGGGGAAATTCCTTTGTCGCAGCAGCGCAACAACAGTATCAAAAAAGAGAGACAAAATATAAATAAGCACTAAGCAATTGAAACTAATATAAACAATTAAAAGACAAAGTAAAAAAACAAACAAAAAAAACAAATACATACATACACACACACACATATATATATATATATATATACGCACACTCACACATACATTCACACATACAGACATATACACCTACACACACACATACGATAAATAAATAAACAGTTCGGGTAAGAGTAGAAAATATAAAGAGTTTACTCAAGAAGAGACTGTTTAGTGGAAAATAAAGTCCTGGATTGTCGATTTTTAACACTTCATTCACAGGACCGCGGGATCACTCTAAGTATCTGCTGCAACTTCCTGGAAAGAGCATCTATTTTCAGCCCTGCTGCTTTGTTCATGTAGACCTGTGGACAGTTTTGACTGTAGGGCCATCTAGTGGCTCTGTGTTTCCTTGTTACAGGGAGCAGAGTATCAAGAATGCTTGGAAAAAGTCCCGGCCAGCTGGTTGATGGGAGAAAACAGTGATACATTTCTGACAGTACAATGCCGCTTTTCATCGAGCGGAACAATGTGATGGCTGTTGGAAATTCCTGCAAACTGCATCTGCTGTCAAAACGGGATTTTCATAGCAACAGAGATTTATGGCTTATTAAACGAAGGCACATTTACACTGGTATTACTGCAGGACGCAGTGCAGTGCGTGTCGTACGGTCACACTCAAAAGTGCTGCTTATTAGTCATATATATATATATATATAAATGTCAATCTTTTCTGTCCTCCTCTACATTTTCACTATATTTTGGACTCATTTCATCATTTATTATCCAGCGCTTATCCTGCTCAGGGTCGTGGGTGTGCTGGAGCCTATCCCAGCTGTCAGTGGGCGAGAGGCCAGTTGATCGCATGGTCACATGCAGAGACAAACAGCCACTCAATCTCTCATTCATACATTTGGGGAATTTTAGGGTCTCCAATGGACCCCCTGCATGTTTTTAGACTGTGGGAGGAAACTGGAGGAAACATGCAGTCACGGGGCGAACATGCAAAAACCCAACAGAGAAAAGACTCCCCGTCGGAATCGACCTTTGTGTTGTGAGGCGGAAGCGCTAACTGCTGTGCCGCCATATTTTGTTCCAACGGGCTAATTCATTTTCAGTATGAATAAATAGACTCAGATTAGATTCCGATCCCTTTATTTGTCATATGCAGGTTTCCTCTCGGACAAAAAATTGCAATTAAATGTTTTGCACGAGAAGAACCAGTCAACTTACTCATCCTCAATACGGAATACCAAATCCAAAATAGACAAACATTAACATGGATCAAAATACATATGCAAAGTCCATAGCTAAAAATAAGTGTCAAAATTTAGTCTTTCAGTGTCTCTGCATGAATATATGTGTGGCAATATGAGGTCCGTGCAGTGTGTTCAACACTTAATATTGATTTTATTGAGATGACGGTAAAAAACTGTCTCTCCTTGATAACGGCGCATGCCTTCTGCAGGCACCGGCTGCGGTAAATGTCCTGGCTGGAGGATGAGATTGCTTCCACTGATGTGCCGTCGGCGCCACCCTCTGCGGTGGTTTCCTGCCGTGACTGGAGGAACTTGAAGCTGCTGGCCCATTCTGCCTCTGTGCTGCCAATGCTGATGGGGAAATGTGTGTCTCCTGAAGTCCACTATCACCTCTATTGTTTTTTGATGACATTCGGTAAGCGGCTATCGTCCTTGCACCAGCTGATCATCTCTCTAGGCGATCAAATCGTTGCACAAGCACTCACAGCCCACCAACTGTGACCTATTGGCAGGGAAGTCAAATATCCAGCTGCAGATGGAGTCCTCCAGATTAGCGAGCTTCAAAACGGTATAGAATGCCGAGGTGCAGAGCGTCCTCGTACCCCCCCGCCCCTGTCCAGGTGGTTTAGAGCCGTGTGTTTTGCTTGAGCAATGGCATCATCTGTCGCCCTGTTTGCGCTGTCAGCGAACTGTAGGGGGTCCGGCGTATCGGGGAGGGAGGCACAGATGTAGGTTTTGCTCGAAGCACTCCTTGATGACTGATGGCAGTGCTGCGGGCCGGAAGTCATTTAGGCCGGAGACTGCTGACACAAACACATTGAGAATACATCCATATTTCAAACAAGCAAATTATAAACTGTATAATACCGCTATGATTGTTTAAAATCTGAAAATTGCATTCCATTATTTTTTATTTCTTATTAAAAGAGTTTGAAAAGCTGCAGTTATGTAATATAATATTTTAATACCCTTTAGCTTCCAAAGACACCTGAGTGACTTCCCACTACAATGAGTGAAACTGGTCATGATGCTAATCTGAAAACTTGTTCTTATCCGTGGACGAATGATCAGCATGAATATATTTTTTACACTTTTGTCAGAAGCATTTCGTAGTTCATTGCTGGGCATTTTTTATTGCGGTCTCGATCAATACACTCTATTAAACAATATCTTATTCTGTGCAATAGAAGCCTGAGATGTCTTCATGACGCAGCGTGTTTTTCCAAAACTACGTCACCATGAATAGAAACACTCAAAAACTCGACAGACATTTGTTTCATTTAATGATTTATTGACATTTACTTTTTTTTTCCACCATGGTTTCTCTCGATACCAATATTATTTACCATAAAGTTTCTTTTTCATTTAAATTACATTTATAATGTTTTTACTCACATACACGTTTATTGTTAATTTTTCTTATTGCAATAAACAAGAGTAGCCAGGATGAGTCGGGTATTGCTACAGTTCACCATACAAACTCTTTGCCCTCCTGACAATGAAATTCAAAAATAACTTTATTGGCAAGACAAAATTACAACACAGCCTCTCCATCTCTCTCTCTCTTTGCTCTGGGAGAGACTGAGGGCCGAGTAAGGCTAAGGCTAGTAGCCTAATCACAGCTAACTTGAAATACCTGTCCAGAAAATAGGAATCTAACATCTATTTTCCATGTGACTGATGAGGAGGATGAATTGTCGGGACTTGTGAACATCTCAAGGACAAGATGAATGTGTTGTGTTGCGACTCGACTGCTCTACCGGGGGGGACCAGACTGGGGGACTCGGACCAGACTGGAAATCCAAATCGTTCTCCCGTACTAAATGTGCAGGTTGTTGTTTCCACTACAGTGTTAGGCCACTTCGTAGCTCCAGGTTTCCTCTTTCTCTTATTGGCGAGGAGCGGGGAGAAAGCATCGGAACACATATGGTGTACACACACACACACACACACACACACACACACACACACACCAACGGAGAGTAGAGGACAGATCCTGGAATATTTTCTCACTCGCAAAAGAACCTCTGCAAACAATAATCTGCTCGGTTGACGAGGAGAACGAAAAAAAAAGCACAACGGTGGAAACTGACGACGAGCCAGCTTCTTTGTTTTTTAAGTAATGGCATTGATAATATTCCTAGAGACTTAAATGCATTGCTTTCGCAAAAAAAAAAAAAAAAAGAAAAAGGAGAAAAAATGCAGCCAAACTTCAAATAGAAAATAAGTCCTGGTGAATAAATCTTAGCTTCATCCCTTGATCCCTGGCTTCATACCCTGTCCCCAAACAGAGATTACCATAGCTAAAAGGCCCTTTAATATGAAGGGTCGGTCCCCAAGCCCACTCGCGCCTCTGCCTCTCTGTCTTTATCTCAAACCTGAAGGGGTGGTGGGGGAGTTGGGGGGCGGGGGGGGGGGCTCGAACCGCGTACAGAAGAAGAGAAAGGTCTGTCAGCCGGCGTGTTTTTTGCATTTCGCGTAGGACTCCGGACAACGTGTCACAACATGTCACACAATGATAACAAGTCACTCTGACAAAAAAAAAAAAAAAAAAAAAAAAAAATTGCTCATTGCATTGCAATATTCAGACAAAGGTAAGACATTAGAGCTCATTGCTTCTCAAAGAAAGGGCACAGTGTCGTTCAGGAAGGGGTGACGGTTTCAAGTTGTTTCACGAGAGAGTTCTGCTGCTCGGCCAGTGACGTGCCCCTCCCCCCGCCCCCAATCCATCCCTGCTGTTAGGTGGTCTGTCCGGATCAACTCTAAATCAGCCATTTTATTCCCCCTTCGTGGGCACGGTCCTTACCATTTCCTACCTACAAAAATATTTTTATAGTTTTTTTTTTTCTTTTCTTTTTTTTCTTTTCATTTATTTATTATTATTATCTTACGTACGTGTGAAATAAACTCAAACCAAACTGTCCAAACAACGACAACAACAACAACAACAAAAGCCCAAAGTGCTCACCAGTTTTTTGTTTTTTTTTTCATAAAAAGAAAACAAATGATGGTTCATTTCATGGCTTTCAGTTGTAAGACAGGAAGTATCGATAGAAAGACGCCTGGTGCTGGCTGTCTCCGCTCCGGACGGCCTCGCCGGGCTTCTGGCCCGGCTGTTTCTCCAGATCAAGATCATTTTTCTATTGAAGATTTTTTGGCTTTCGTCTCGCTCTGTAATTTGTCGCTGCTCAGAATTAGGGTCGCCGGTGCTGATGCGGCTTTTCCATACGCTCGTTTGTTCGAACCTTTTTTTTTTTTTTTTTTTTTTTTTTTTTTTTTTTTTTTTTTTTTTTTTTTTTTTTTTTTTTTTTTTTTTTTTTTTTTTTTTTTTTTTTTTTTTTTTTTTTTTTTTTTTGAAGGTGGGAGAGTTGAGGACGAGGGTAGATTAGGAATGGAAGAGGTCAACCCGGTGATGCAGAAAACCTGGCCCTGCAGGGCTGATTTCACGAGGCCACATGCAGAACCCGCATGAATATCCACGGAAAACGGAGTAAAGTTGACGTGTTGTGCCACCCAGACGGAGGGGGCCGATCAGCCCGCGCTAAAAAACACGGGTGGTTCGAGGATCGTTGACGTTTCTCGTTTTAACCGGATGTGACGTCTCACCAAATGTTCGTGACATATGCAAAGTATATTTCATTACTCGGGGAAAAAAAACAAAACATCACACACTTGCCACCGAATGCAATCTAAAATGCAGTAAGAGATCATGCAGTACAGTATGTACTTAAGTGTAAATTGTGTTGTTTCTCCCAACCTACCCCTCGGCGCGGCTGTTCTCTGACTGTTATGGAGGTTGGCAGATGTGCCCCGGAGCAATTTCAGTCGATGATGTCTATTTTGAAACACAGATTCGCTCGGGCCAGTGTGTGTCTGCATGCGGCCCGGGGTCAATCCATTCGCTGACCCATGCCAGCCCTCCTCTCACCTCACCCTCTCAGGAAATGACAAGGGAGCGCAATCCCCCCCCCCCACCCCCCCACCCCCCCACAGTC
>CAAKHD010023236.1:140840-150953 GCA_901007705.1 Fistularia tabacaria
TTACGGAACAGCAGTTTTATTCCAAAACTAATCGGACACTTAACTGCAGTTGGGGGGAAAAAAAAAAAAAAAAAAAAAAAAGGTTGAAACCAATCCTCGGCTCCAATGCACTCACCTTCTTCTCCTCTGAGTCTACGGGTGTCTGGAGCTGCATTGTACTCCCCGTGTCTTTTCCGCTGTCAGAGATGGGACTTTGGGTCTCGGGCTGCTGGAGACCGAGCCTCCGCGGTGCACTGTCCTCACTCATTCAGCCTCCCGCTTTTTTTTTCTCTCCCGCCCCCCCCCCCCAAAAAACTGAATACAACTAGTTTAGTGGAAAAAAAAACAAACAAACAAAGGCCTTCTGGCTAGTGATGCATTGCCAGCCCTTTGTTTCTCTCAGATGCTTGGAGGGAAGAATGAAGCGCCTCCGCTGTTTTTATTTCTTTCTTGCTTTCACTGTCTTGTTTTCACTGACACATCATCTAACAAGTGCTTGTCCCCTCTGCTCAGCCTCCCCCCTTCTCTCCTCTCAGCTGCTCTCTCTCCCTCTGACTTGCGCCTCAGTAACGCGTTCCTCTCAATCTGCTTTGGAGTTTTTCTCCTCCCCTTCTCGCTCTTTCTCTCCTCCTTCTCGAGCATAGTGTTTGGTTTTTGTTTTTTTTTTCTTCTCAGTAGATGCACCCGGGATTACGTGCCCCCCCCCCCCCTCCTCTCCAGCTTCAACCCGCCCCTCTTCGACATGTCCAAAGCATCTGTCAAATGTCAGCGTTGGCCTCTTGAAGTTTCATCCGAGCCACACAAACACCGACCGCACACCGTATGCAACCCAGCCGCAGTGGTCTTACTTCGCTGTTTACGTTTCATGGTGGTTTGAAGACATATGTGAAGCCCTTCAGCAAAACATTTATATCTTATGTATACGAGCTGGTTAAACTTTGCGGGGACTGAACACTCTCCAAGTGCTAATCACTTAAGTGAAGCAGCATCGACCTGATACCCATGAAGGGAAGATATTTGATGCGAACTGATATTCGGAGATAAGTGGAATAAACAACGTTGTCAAGGAAGAAATAAACTGACGGGCGGCACGGTGGGCGAAGTGGTTTCGCGGCTTCCGGCTCACGGCGAGAAGGTCCCTGGTTGGATTCCAGAAGGGGGCCTTTACGTGTGGAGCTTGCATGGGCTCCCCGGGTTTCCTCCCGGTTCTCCGGTTTCCTCCCGCAGTCCAAAAAACATGCAGTGAGTTCATTGGAGACTGCCTAGATGTGTGAAGAAGGGTTGTAGGTCTCTGTATGAGGGGTGAGTGAATAAGTAAGGGAATGGTTGTCTTTGTCTATATGATGTGTGAATGACAGAGTGGATGGTTGTATGCACCCACATGACATTTGAACGAAAGAGTGAATCGTTGTTTGTCTCTATATGAGTGACCGAAGGGTAGTTTGTCTCTATAGGATGTTTGAATGAGTGAGTGAATGGTTGTTTTCTATATGTGGTCCTATGATCGCACGCCGACGGTCCGGGGGGAACCCTGCCTCGCGTCCAGTGACAATTGGGATCGTCTCAAGTACCCCTGCGACCTGGACTGCAGGATAATAAATAATCTTTGATTGAATGAGTGAAATGAAATGATGAGAAATTTGTTTTTTTTTTTTGCATTCGGTTGCGGTGACTCCACAACGGTGAAGCTGTCGCTGCTTTCAGACAAATGTGAGCACACGTTGGTCTAGCTGAAGACCAACCGCCATAGATAAATAATTAAGCCTTGTCGCCGTCTTGAGACACACTGGGCGAGTCGGGAAGGTCGGAACAAATCACATTAGAGGACCATTAAAGCTGTATACGGCTTTCGGAGTAACCATTCCTTCGCGCTGGGGTAATAACCCTCAGCGTGAGGTAGAGCCTCATTAAAACTGCACAAACTCCGCCAAGATTACTTATCAAGAGAGACTGACTAGAATAACTATCTGCCGGTTTACGGCGCCAAAGACATCTCTCGACGTTACTGCCGCAATAATAACGCGTCTGTATTTGAGTATTCTCGTAAGTGGGTTCAGGGAGAAAGTGCACTGGAAATGTTCCCCTCGATACGTCCAAATCCCACTTTACACTTTACTTAGATATATATAAAAACACATAAAAGCTAACTCATCCACAAGATGTTGTCACTGGCTCGTGACTCACCGTAACCACCATTTACTCTCTTTCTGAGTCCCTCCTGTATTAATGCATTAAACTCAAAACAAAAAATGCAGAAAAAAAGTCCATACTGTTACCTAAGTGCCTTTTTTGTAGCTTTTTTTTGTCACTATATATACATTACACAGGAATACACAGTATTATCATTATCATTTTACTATTTAAATAATAATAATAATCTATTTATTTGTTCATTTTCCGTGTGCTGCAGTCAAAATTCTCATGCAAAACTTTGGGTTGAATTATGTCATCAGGCCTCTCTGATGGCGCCATCTGCTGGCTGTACTGGAGTAGAACACGCTTCCTGTCCTCTGAGCCTCACTGGCAGTCTCTATTAACATTCATAGCATCTCTGTGGGCCCTCAGCGAGTTAATGTTCTGGGGGAAAAGACAGCGAGCAGAGGGGGTGCTGCGGAACGGGGGTGAAAAGGGGAATGCGCAAGGGGAGTTGCGGAGCTACCCGATGAAGAAGAATCGACAAGCGGACAACGCTTTCAGGGAAGCTGGTGCTACGAAAAAAGAGCTGGGACTGAGTGTTGGATTTGTATGCACAGCCATTGTGTGATATATTCACGTTGCGGCTCGGGGGGTTGAAATGACGGCAGTGTCCACACGTTTGTTGAACAGACCATCTTTTGAACTCATCATCCCAACGTGGCCTTTTCAAAACTGCAGCCAAATGTCAGCCCGACGCACGCGAGTAATTATTTTGGGAGGCCCGGGAATTGGGATTGTCCCCCACGTTAGAGAGTACATGAAAAGGGGGTCGGCCATACATCACCGCCAATGTTTCCTGGTGTTGCGGCAGCGAAAAAAAAATAAAAAAAATAAAAATGTGCTGAATAGGTGAAAAGCTCAAGGTTTGCGATCTAAATAATGCACTTTTCTTCAGAGCTGGAGGATACGGGGAAATCCCCGACTGTTGAAATCGGCACAACATCAAACAGACGTGTATTTGATGTACAGATCTGCAGGGGACGGCCTTGGAATTACAACTTTGATGGAAGGGGGGGCTTTTGATTCAATAAGTGGGACAGGTTGTGGTTGTTTTTTGATGTGTGTTCATAAAAATAGCACGGTTACGTGGATGAAGTCTCGGCGTCGGTCGGGATTGGTCCGTTGTTTGTCAGCCAATGTTATTTCATCGCATGGCTTTGCAAACGCAGAGGTAACTCGGGGTAGCGTTTGGAAAAAGGGAGCAGACGCCAGCCGGCGGAAATTCGCCGTCTCGACTTACCGCGTTGAAGTTGTGGAAGAGGCTCATGCTGTGCGGCGGCGGGGGCGTCTCCATGGGGAACTGCAGGAAGGGTTTCATGTCTAGGTGGGGCTGGAGCACCGTCGGGGTCCGCAAGAACGCTGGCACTGCTGCCCCGGCACGATTTATGCCTCCTGCGAACAGAAGAAAGCGGCAAAAAACGATTAAGATGAAGGACGTTCTTTTGAACCCTTTAGGGAAAAATAACAACTTCCATTTTATCCAGTTTTTTCATTTTGTGATGCACACCGTTACGCTGATAGCGGGACAGTAATTGCATTTGTCGCCATATTGCAACAAATTAGAATCCTGAAAACGAGACATAGGAATAGATTTAGAAAATAACAGCGTGGGTCAGATTTTGCGTTTATGCTTCCCAGTGAAGTGCCACTTCATTCAATACCTCGCTGTGGGCCAAAATTGCCCCTCGCAAAAGGCAATTAATTCTTTCAGGACGCAGCAAAGCTATTTGGCACCCCGGCGAAACACACAATCTTTAATTCATGAGAACGGCTGTGGACATTAAGATTTTTTCTTTTTTTTTCTTTTTTTTTTTTTTTTCCTCGAGTTGACGAGACCGAGGCATTTCAAAGTGTTCGAGCACTGCTGTTAACAAAAGCTGTTATACAGAGGGGCTCGTGAGCTTTGTGGTGTTTGACAATACAACAGCAGCTCATTCTTCTCAAACACTCGCGTGAAATGAAGCCAGAATGCCACTGGGAAGAAGAGAACGCCATGGAGGTAATGGGGATTTTCTCTTTTCCTCTCCTCCCTGGGATTCCTCTCTTCCTCTCTTCTGCCTCTCCCTGCCTTCGCTCTCTCCTGGGAGACATCTGCGCCGTAATGATTATGAGTTTCATCTCTGCAGGTGCTGTTTTATGTCATCCTTCCTCTTCAGAAAGGATCACTTGGTCGTGACTAAAATTACCCGGTCTTTGATTCTCCCTCTGAGGTCTGACATATGCTAGGGCTTTGTCGGCGTGCTACTGGAGTGAATCTCCATACAAGTTGGAAGGGGAAAAAAAAATTGTATTCATAACACACACGCGCATGTGTGTGTGTGTGTGTGTGAGGATTTATATTGTCTGGATGCGAAAGCGTTGACCTCAAAGTGTCGGCGAAAATGAGAATATTTTTTTCTCGGGGGTTGGGAAATGTCGCCGCGACAACGGTTTAAAACCGCAGGGATGCGAGCTCACACCTGTGCACAATGTCATTGTTTGATTCTCCTCCACTGGCTTGCAATGCTGTCATAATGATATGCAACCCTCTATTCTCGTCCATACTCCCCATCTGCTTCCTCTTCCTCTCCTCCTTATCCCCCTTGTCTCCTCTTTAACCTCTGTCAAGGATGATAGCGATGGGGCCCACACAGCAAAATTCAGCCTCAGCAAGCTCTTAGATTAAGCCTCTTAATATCCGCAACTGGATTTCTGTGGCTTTTAAATTCCCCCCAGACTTAAAGCTCTGCTGCTCTCCTTTTGGGGATTGCTCTAAGCTATTCTCTCGTTTTTCGTCGCCTGCCGTCCTTCCCTCCGCTTGCATCCTGCCGCAGTTTGTTTTCACCTGCCGCTTGAAAGTTTCCGCGTGATCATTTGTGAATTACACGACACCGCCCGCGTTTCCAATTGAGCTTTTATCCCGGGCTGAATATGACCGGGGGGGGGGAAATAATACGGCTGCTGAATGGAGGAATTTAGTGTTAGCGGCTACTGTCTCTGAAGTTTGGATTAGACAGAGGCAAGAGATGGAGAGAGGAAGAGAAAGAGAGTGAGAGAGTGGCTTCGTCAGCCTGACTGAAAATGCTGTCTCAGCTGAAGCTCTTACACCCCTGGTGTCGCATCTGTGGGCCTTGAGGTGGAGGGGACAGAATTATGAGTGGCTTCGACCGAACAGACCGCGGACGAAGACGACCGCGCACGTATTCTCAGGGTCTGTGCGGGATGCTACTTAGAAGTTACGCAATCTTCTGTCTAGGATTTTTTTTTTTTTCCGCAGCCCTCCTCCATACCGGTATCTGTGAGGGAGGTCCTGCGGCTGAGCTCTCCTCCACGCCAACCTCCGTGACTGATGACGACGGTTCCTCCCGTGCGGATCCGCTGCCAACAACGTGACGAATACCGGGGCCTTCGACTGCATTCATCATGACACAACACAGCTTGCTGACGCACAGGCCCCCGGATTTTATTTTATTTTTTTTTAGCATTTGCAGTTCCATGGCGAGTCTGCACTTTAACGCTTAGACCGTTCAGTGGCAGTGGGTCAGCCGGACCCCGACAGGCCCCCGGAAAAGAACGTGCGCCTTTTATCGGGAGGGGATCATAGGTTGCGGGGACAAAGTCAAAGACGCTGTGTACCCGTGTGTGTGGAGGAAAGTGTTTTTGTGTGCGTGCATAAATCAAAGAGCGGCCGCTCTCTTTTCCCGCTGTATAATTACCCTATTAATTTAAACCCCTCTTCAGGGACCTTCCCCGCTCGGCAAATCAAACAAAGCCCCCCGTAAGATGCAGGAATCCGTCTGCGTGACTTTTTCCGGGCGGGCATGTGCGCTGAGTGCGTTTTGGTGAGTGTGTGCGGTGTCGTGCCTCCCGCTTTTGTTTATATTACAATTTTCAACTCGATATTTTCAAGGTCTTGACTTTGGACCAAACCAAATGAGCAGCGACTTGAAAAGTTCTCCTAGTTATCTATAACTGATCCCATGTTGAGGAGTCGCATGGCAGAACGTCCGGATCCCTCCGCTCGCTCTTGGAGCCCGATAGCTCTGAGAGGGATTAACAATAAATAAAGGTTATTTTGAAGAAGTTGAAGGGTACCAGACAGCAATTTGGATCATCCTAAAACCTCAGATGCGCCTGGAATCCTGCGGATCACTCACAGAGGTGACTTTTCATTTACACAATCTGCAGAACCACATCAAGGGTTCTCTATTTTTACATGTTTCCATTTGTTTATATGTGCTTCTAGTTGGGCGGCCCTGCAGCGCTGTAGCTGCCGCACCAAAAGGGTCCCTGGTTTGATTCCGACGGGGGGGGGGGGGTCCTCTCATTTCCTCCCATGACATGCAGTAGGTTCTTATGAGACCCTAAATTGCCGAGATGTGTGATTGAGCAAGTGAATGGTTATATGTTTCCATATGATGTGTGAATGGACATTTGTCTCTTTATGACTTGTGAATGAGTGAGCGGGTGGTTGCACGTATGTCTCTGTATGACGAATGAATGGTCGATGAATCAAAAAAATGTGAATGTGTTATTGAATGGTTGCGTGTCTCTATATGATGGGTGAATGAGTGAGTGAATGGTGGTGTGTCTCAATATGTGGCCCTGTGATTGACTGGTGGTCAGGGTGAACTGTGCCTCTCACCCAATGACAAATGGGATAGGCTCAACCATGACCTGAGTGTAGGATAACCTGTATGGATGAATAAACGAATGAATGAATGAATGAATGAGTGAAAATGCTTGTACTCATTCAGGACACCAGATTTTAGTTTGGAGGTTAGAAGAGGCAACGATCCAAGCGTTTCTGAGGTGTCCAAGGCATTTCACTTGTGGGATTTGGAAGCACCCCCGTGGCTGTTTTTAAGATTTTCCGGTCAACGTAATCGCAATAACGCCCCAATGAATGCGGCACCGCGAGGAGGTGAATGTGAATGTGTGTAGACACAGAGACAGGAGAATGACGGAGAAGACCTGCCGTCTGATGGCGGTGCAGATAGAGCGCAGAGGGACGTCTCAGGAGCCTTGAGTTTCCAGAGAAGGCCGATGAGACATCAAAAGACGAGAACAACCAATTCTGCCGCTTGGAACAAATTGCCAGCCTGCAAGGCTCTGATAAATCTGCGAAAGGCCACGGCCACGCTCCGCTTGTGAAACGTGGAAATATATGCATATACACACACACACACACACACACACACACACACACGCACAATAAGCGCCCAGAAATCCTTCTTCTCTGTGCGACACGGTTTAAACACCACACCTTCATGTTCTGCTTCCGAAGAAGATAACTCATAAGGAAAAGAAAAAAAGAAAAAGAAAGTGGCAGATGGAGGATCGCGATAGTCTAGGATTTTCATATGTTGACTTATGCTCTGGTTTTTCATGTGCCAGTGTTTCCCATCTGCTTCGGAAGTCCAAATGTGTTTGGAGGAAAAACTCATTAGATGATTTAATAAAATAAATGTTTTCATGATTTTTTTGCATAAACATACATATACTTTTATAAAATCACCATAATCTACAGTGGGATTATATTCATCAAAGTGCCTGCAGTTCGAAACCGAAGCCGATCCACGAAGAGCCTCATAGATATCACCATGGGATGTTTTTCCGAGGCCCGTGCTTCAAGACAAAAAAAGCCGTTTCTGGAATCTAGGCTAAGAGAATCCTTTCATGTCTTCAGATTATCTAACGTGCTCTGTAGGTTGCGTCTCACCGCGTTCAGCCGTCTTCCCCATAGGGCGACGGGTGCATTCAGGAGAGAACAATTGTTTGCAGGGTTTCTGGCACCAAACACGCTGGACGGGCACAGATGTGCGGGAGTTGCTGGCAGCGGGGGCAGGGAGACGGAGGTGGTACGAGCCGCGCTGCCAGCTCGCCGTTTCTGCAGGGCCCTGTGCGGACGGCACCTGTCTTCCACATGGTTGCAGAGGGGAGCGAGCTTTTCGACGCTACGCAAGTGTGCGAGGTTGGGGCAGCCGGGAGACGTATCGACGACTGTCGATACATTTGATAGCACAGTGTGATTGGGATCAATGCAAGGAAATGTCAGATGAAAAATATTTTTGGCGGCTCATGATTTTGTGTTAACTCGCAGCTTTTGTGATTAACCGCGCGCCGTGCATAATTTACGTTATCGACTCGCCGGGAACACTGCGGCGGGATTTCAGACTAACCGCTTGCTCTAAATCCTGAGAAAACCTGCCTGTGGGTTATGTATGTATTAGCGAGAGAGCTTTGAGTTAGCGAGAGATGTATGAGAGAGACCAAAAGCCTGGGAGCTTCCTCAACAGAACCCCTCATCTTGGTCTCCCTCATCAAACTTTTTTTTTTTTTTCCCCGCTCTCTCTCATACACTTATGCACTCACGTCAGAATACACTCGCGCTGTAGAAACACCATTAGCGGCACCCAAGACCGTCTGTCAGTTCAGAGGATGATGGCTGCCTGCGCATCGACTAACTCATGGCACAGATACATACTAGGGATGCCAGACCATTTCATTACCACCGAATAGGAGGATTTTCGTGACCTAAAAATGACTGGCTTATTTTGTCTCCAGCATTCGTGGTTGGGCAAAGCTGGCGGATTTTTCTGTTATGTCCCCGCTGGTTTACGGTTTCATCTGAGTTGTAATGTGTGACGGACGACTTGCCAGGAGTCTGTCCGTCTCCGTTTCTTTTACCATCTCTCGCTCTGTTCATTCCTTGACTCCCTCGACACAGACTCGGCGTGTAGTCCGTCCTGTACACAGCTGTGCCCGCCGAAGAAAACAATTCATGTCGCTAAGCGAAGCAAGGAGTGCAAACACGGGGCACGAGAAAGAGGGAGAATGAATATTTGGCCGGGATCTGTTTAGTATTCCTTTCTAGTCCGAGACCAAGCGGGACACTGTGGGCTCCCTTTCACTTGACCATGAACGCAATCAATGGTGTAACAGGCCGGGATGAAAGCATCGCTCAAATACGCAGAATGCAGAGAAAAAGGAAAAAAAAATCGCAGCCACACCAGGTTCAGCACATTTCACACACACACACACACACACACACACACACACACACACACACACACACACACACACACACTCAGGCAGGCATGCATGAACACCCAAGGCCAAAAAACATTCCTTTGGTTCATGTGTCCCTTTGAATTTACACCTCTGCCTGCAATAAAGTAGCTGAGTCGCGTTTAAGTCCGCTACCACATGCCCTCAAATATAATTACGTCCTCTCGCTTCCCCCTTGAAGCCGAGGATCGACCAGATGCTTCGCATGTCGCCCCGAGAACCTGCAGGGGAGAGAAAGAGCGAGAGAGAGAGAGAGAGAGAGAGAGCGAGCCTCACATTGTTGACATTAGCCGGAGTGTGTGTCCAGAAGCTGTATCCTGAGCCGCTTGCGTTTCCAGATGCTCAGAGACTTTTGGCTGTCTCCCAGCATTTAGGAGGAAAATATAGAATTACAAGCCATCAGCTATGGGCAGTGACATCATTAATCAGAGACAGCGTTAAGCGTTACTCTGGGGAGCCGTTCGTGACATATTCCAACCTCACACCAAACATGCAAACCTCCCCAAAAAAAAGAAAACAAAAAAAAAAAACGGATCCAATTGTATGTTTCCACCAGAGTGTGCTGCTGAGCAACCCTGCCGCTCAGTGAATGCAGTGCTTCAAATTCTTCTTTTAACACAAGAAAAAAAAATAGCACCCTCTGCATAAAAACTTAACTGCGTGAGTGCGACAGATTTTATCACAGCTATTTTCTTTAATGACGGCAGGCCAATTTTAGCTTCCCGTGAATTCTGGTCATAACACGCTCACAAGCCAAAAGAATGGAGATCTGTCAGATTTGTCAGCAGGAATCACTGATGCAATGCTACGCATTAATGGGTGGGGGTGGGGGGGGTGGGGGGGATTAAGCAGGGAATGCTGGGAAAGCTCAAACTTGTTTCATTACCA
>CAAKHD010023236.1:179116-191186 GCA_901007705.1 Fistularia tabacaria
TTCTCGTGAGCGGCGGCTTTTCCACCCCGGGGGGGGGGGGGGGGGGGGGGGGGGGGGGGGGGGGGTAATGTTACAATACCACCCTGTAAACCAGGACTATCCTTTTTCTCTCGCAGTAATAAACAGCCGTGTACAGTTTTCACCGCAGACCGTAAAAATGCACATAAACCTGTCCTTCCATTGTGCATTAACATTGTCTCACTGTGTTCCAGGACTTGTCTTTTTTTTTTAAAGGAAAACCGATACGTACAGATATATTTTCAAGGAAAACCGATATGTGCTGTTTCCCCAAGTCCCTAACTTTTAATGCGAAAATTTTAAAATCCAAAAGAGTCGTCGTCTGGTAGAAAATAATAGCAACGGTAATAATAATTTGGAGAAATGCTGGTAATGCCAAGGGGAACCCAACCTTTTTTATTTTTATTTTGTTTTGCTTTGTTTTTTTCAGATTGATCTCTGTTAGGAGCTAATTTGCTATTACTTGCGCAGTTGTTCTAGATTCTGCATCACAGCAAGAAGGTCCGTGGTTCGATTCCGACACGGGGCCTTTCTGCGAGGCATGTTCTCCCTGTGTCTGCATGTTTTTCCTCCGGGTTCTCCGGTTTCATCACACAGTCCAAACAACATGCAGGAGGTGCTCAATTGCACAGACGTGTGAATTAGGGAGTGAACGGCCGTGTGTCTTCGTATCTGGCCCTGTGATCGAGCAGCGAACGGGTCCGAGGTAAACCCCTCCTCTCGCCCAATGACAGACGCGATAGGAACCAGCACCCCTAAGTCCAGGAGAATGAATGAATAAATGAATGAATGAATGGTGTGGCACTGACTTCTGCTCCAAGTGCAAACAGTCTATATTTCCCATCTGACACAGCGAGCTCTTCCCAGGCTACGATGCAGGCTGCTGCCACGATAACCCGTTCCAGATTATGCAATGTAAAATACAAAAAGTTGTTTTGGTTGGTCAGTGTGTCCTATATAAATCTGTTTTTTGTCTTCCCTTTACTTTATACGAACGATTTAGTTCAACTCTAACATTTATTCCATGTTATTGTGAAATCTTAGCAATTTGTGTGTTGAAAAATACCATACAATTATTTTTAAGAGAGGGTATTTATGTCGACCATCAAGGGTTTAACTAAAAATATAATGGAAATTGGCAGTCATGTGCTTTTTTTTGCCTCATTACACCTGATGTTGACGCAGTGCCGTGACCTCACGGCAGAACGGCGACGCCCACATCCAACTCAATCAGTCAGGATTGAAAGCAGCTGTAGCGGAAGCTACATCGCCCCCTTATTTATATCAACAGACAGGAAGCGCCTGGTTGGGTTTGTTTCGAGCGAAAATATGGCCAGCATAGAACAGCTGACGGCGAAATATTGGTCGTATTCCAAGATGTACAGTCATGATTTACGGGAACAGACGTTTGCAGATTGGCCTTTTCGGGAGGATTGTCGCTGCACACCTGAAAAGGTAGGGAAGGAAGGAAGCTACCGGAAAACCGTTTAAAATGCAGCATTAAAATCTTCTTTTGCTTCAGCTTCAGCTTCCTCCACCTAATCCTTTTCTCTGCACCCTCTTTCTCTCACACCAACTAATGTCATGTGTTCTCCCTGCATCCATAAATCCTCTCTTTGGTCTTCCTTTAGGCCTCCCGCCAGGCAATTCCACCCTCAGCATCCTTCAACCAATACATTCACTGTCCCTTGTCTGTACATGTCCAAACCATCTCTGTCTGGCCTCTCTGACCTTCTCTCCAAAACATCTTACATGTACTGACCTGCTGATGGACTCATTTCCTGGTCCCAAAGAGCTCTGGTTCCTGTCTTTTCCTCAATGCCACTGTCTCTCAACCATGCAGCATGACTGCTCTCACCGCTGTTTTGCACACCTTTTGTTTCGGTTGATACTCTTATCACACCTCACCCTTGATGCTTTTCTCTACCTGCTTGACTGTTTCTTCACCTACTTTTCAACGCACTCATCGCTCTGGACTGTTAACCGTAAGTACTTAAACTCCACCTTCATCTCCACTCCTTGTAGCCTCAGCGTTCCACTTGGTTCCCTCTCTCACACACAACCTTCATTCCTCTCCTTTCAAGGGCATACCTCCACCTGCTCTCACTACGGATCCCAATGCTATCTGCAAACACACACTTCCTCCTCTCCTTCAACGCACAGTAGCCAAATTTCCTGTGGTACCCTGCAGGTCAGGGGCGCCCAACACGTCGATCGCAGAGGCAACGCGGGTCAATCGCGGAGCCCTGCCTTTCAAAAAACTCTACTGCGCAACGTGGAAAAAAAAAAATTGCCACCACAATACAGTACGGGTAGTGTGGGTGGATCGCATGTCATTAAAAGTAGCGGTTAGCCTAGCATCCATCCCCACAGCAGCATGGATGTGCTTGATGTACATACAGAGTACAGCCAATGCAAGATCTTGCTCCAAATACCGTTCCACCCTGATTGATGGACATTTGGAGGTGTGCTTGAGGTTGGGCTACCCATTGGCTGACTGAGTCCGTTCTATGCAAGATGTCATCAGAGTAAGACAATGGCCAAAAATGTACAGAATTGTATTGTGCCACACATGTTCATGCTGTTATGTAAGTGATACAATACATTTTAAAATAAGGTTCGTGTGTGTTTCTATTGCTGGTAGATCATTTTGACTTGGTCATTTTAAGAGTAGCTCGCAAGCCGAAAAGTGTCACAACCCCTGCTGTAGGTTATCGGCGCCAATGGTGATTGTTAGTCGTAGGTTCGATTTTTAAGCCGGATGCCCCTCCTGTTGCAACACTCTGCATTCATCTTGGCTAGGGACCGGCTCAAGACACTGGCTTGTTCCTCCACTGAGGCTGTATTAATTATTTAGATGATTTCTGACTGGGATGGTTCGGAGATCTGGATGGAAGGATGCTGAAGTTGAAAGTGCCAGGCAAGAAGTGAGGGAGACCACAGAAGATTTATGAATGGAGTAAAAGACATGAAGTTAGCTGGTGCGAGAGAGGAGGGTTAGATGGAGGCAGGGGATTCGCTGTGGTGACCCCTGAAATAATGGGTTAAAATTTTGGATAAAGAGAAGACTAAACCTGCAGGAGTCAGTCATTGACCTCCAGATTACATCCTCAGACAGACCCTCCAATCTTTGAGCTACAGCTTAACTTGCACATTCAAAACAATGCAAATGATTTCTTCCTTGTTTACATGCCATTTTGCTCAAGATTTGTGACAGCATGTGATTTACACACAAGCAGGTGCCGGATTTAGTTTCACCGCATAAGCTGCCCGCGTCGTGGATCACCCTTCACTCGCCCCTGCTGACGGATGGGCTGCCGACAGCTCCCTGGATGAGTAACACGATGTTCCGTGTTATCATCGGTTGATCCCCCTCCTAAAAGCCATAAAGAGATCAATGGTTTCTCTTGACCGTTAATCCTCGCGCAGCTGTAGACTTCATGTTAAAGTATTACAACTGTCAACACCACCAATTAGGTATCAGCTAAATGGAGTTTGAAAAAGTTTGCGCTTGTCCCAGTATTTTAACCCCACCCTGGGCAGGGGGGGGGGGGCAGATAAGTGCTTATTTTGTTATACGACAATAAAATAACACTTAATAGATCCACTCGCACTACTTGTTAATCTGGGAGTTCTGTCAGGAGAACCCACGCTGTTAAAGATACGATCAAGAAATTCAAAAAATTGTTCCTTAGGTTCCAATACATTGACAAGTCTCTTACCGCTGGTTTCAGTCTAACTACCTTTCAGGAAAAGTTGTGTTGGAAAAAGCATGCACTTCACCACTGCTGGTACTGAGACTGCATATAAATGTTTAATGAACACACAGTGACATCTCGTGGACATATTTTGCATAACACCTGGATCAAGGGGGTAGAAATTTATTCTAGGTTTTCCAATCGGGAGCTTAACCCAGAGCAGGAAAGATCTTGACAAAATACTTGAGTCAGTCGAAGTCCATGAATGTTTGGTTTGCAGATTGCCGGTGCTGGGTTTGTCCACTGCCCCAGTGAGAACGAGCCCGACGTCACCTGCTGTTTCTTCTGCCTGATCGAGCTCGAGGGCTGGGAGCCGGACGACGACCCCTTGTAAGATGCACATCCACTTTGAAGTTCAAGAAGCTTTGCATTCCTTGAAATGCCGGTCAATAACCAGGGGGGTTAAAGTAGTAGACTAACATTGCAAGGGTGTAACGGTGATTTCAAAGCTTTCTATTGATTTTACTATGGTGTAAACATGACTAATTGCATTGACAAAGTCAAATCAATTCTCTCAACCAATCTCTTCTAGCTGTGCTGACCTTTTATCTTGGCTTAAATATACTGCAGTATTCCTATTCTAGATTGAAGTTTCTTTTTAGCTTTATTTCTAATCTCAGGCAAGAACACATGGCGAGATCACCCACCTGCGGCTTCTTAACCATGAAGAAAGACTTCACGGAACTGACTGTGGCCGAATACTATCACATGGAGAAGGAGCGGCTGAAGGTTTATGTCGTAAGTGCTCTTCCTACGCACTGACCTACGGGTGTTTTAGAAAAAAAATTGTGTATGAAATTATTCAGCGGCCATTCTGCATTTTCCTTTTTGTAGAGGAGAGTTTCTTGTAAGAAGATGGCAACTTTGCGGGATAACATCGACCATACTCTTGAGAGCCTCAAATCGCAACTGGACTCCATACACTTGTTGAGGGTGACAAAAGATCGGTCAATTTAACCCCCCCGGAAAATGATTGCTAATAAGACCAGACAGGCCTACATTGTTTAAATAAATATTTTTAAACCTGGAAGTTTCGGCTTTTGGGTGTAGTGCTTACTTTAACCACAAGAGGGTGCTTTTAAACTGAAGTTGAAGTTTTTGTCCAGGTCAAACTTTGCATGTCCCTGACTGAATCCCAATCTCCCCGAATGTAATCTGAAATAAAGGCACACATTGAGCAGGATTACAAAGCCGAATATACCCCCCTTTTTTTTTTTTTCCCCAACCAAATACTATTTCCCTGAACGTGCCACCATCTCTACCATCCCTTTTCAAACCTTGACCCTGGACAGATGGCCTGAAGCCCCTCCCATTCAATACCAACTGTTGCCCCAGTAACATCTGTTACATATAGGGGGGACGGGACGGAGGGCTCAGAACAGTTTTGCTAACTGTGTGGGGTAGGACTTAGATTTTGGAAATGTGAAAATTCACAATGTGATTTAACATTTTGCTATTCGCTTGACATTGTGATTCCAGTCTGGGCGATTTGGCTTTTTTTTTTCGGAGTAACATCGGGAGGTTGGGCTGAACGGATGGAGTGCGGGATTAAAAGACGCTATCTCGTCTCCAGCATTCCACCATTCTGGATTAATGTCTAATGTAACACTCTGGCCACTGAGCCCTGATCAGCAGCTTAATTCTCTTTTATCCTCTTGCTGCAGAACAAATTGAAGGGAGAATATTTATAGCCAAAAAGTGAAATACCCATAGGTGATGTAACGTTTCTTATGAAACGTTTTTTTTGTTTTGCCTCCAGAGCTGCAGTTTTTGCCTTTATCACGGGGTGGGCTTTCGCAAGTCAGATGTGCAATGACAAATTTTAGACAAGTTGCAAATACAGTCAAATTGTCTCCATTCATACAAGATATAAGGGAGTTTATTTGTACACGGATCACATGTAGCAGGTTAACATTAATTGTTAATGAAACTCTAATCAGATTTATATTCACATTCTGCCTCAGTGCACTTATTGATGCGTGCTCCAGAAAAACAACAAAGGGAGTGCCATGCCGTAACTTCCATCTCTGAGCAACGCAGATGTGGTAGATTTAGATTTTGATTTAGGTTTTGTGTGGGAACAGTGCAAAAAAACTGTTTGGATAATAACACATGGGGATTAATTCCAATGCCGTACAGAGTTCAGGTAGAAATGTATGTATTTAAAGACATTAGGATAATGGACCCTGAATAATTCCTACACGTGGATTTAATGTGAAATGCCACTCCGCACATTCGATGCTTCTGACTGAACTTAAGTAATTGGCCTGCGACGGTCCGTGCACCCCCCCCCCCGCCCCCCCGCTTTGTCCTCAGACTTCCCGAGGTTTCAGCAGCTCTTGACATCTATTTGGTCCCATCAGGACTGATGCCGGTTCTTTTAACGTGTGCGTGGCCGTTACACAAAGCACTTTAACATCACTTTGCATGGAGCAGAACTCCAGTCCATGCCTCAGAGCTCTCCAAATCCAATGTTGGGTTAGGCAAATGGCCTTTTGTTTGTCAAAATGACAGTTTGTTTGTTTTTCAGATCTAATTAATATTTTCTGACTGGGGGTTGATGGCGACAGCCTCGTGCGGTTTTGTAATTAACGAAACTGTAAGCTGAGTGTAGCAGATGGACAAACGGACAGATGTTACTTACAAAGTTTACAACCTAGGACTTCAACAGGCCCCATCTGTTGCTCCTGCGCCCAGTACCTCCCTCTACCCTCCTCCAGTGTTCTCTGGTCTCATCAGCATCGATGAGCGACCGCTCGTCCTCGGCCCTTTCTGCACATCACTACACCCTAAAAGAATGACCTCAGCCTTTTGAGCCGAGCAAACGTTTTTCAAATCGCGAATCAGCTTATTTACCATATACAATCCTGTATATACGTTGCTTATTTTAAATACCGAACTATTTCTTTTGGTCTTATTTTTTTCATGTAGAGTTCTAGTTGGTTTCTTCACTTCTGTGAGCAGGAGCTGCTTTCAACAAAAGAAATTTCCCCCTTGGGGATCAATAAAGTATTCTGATTAGGCAGTCTGTGTGGGTTTTTTTTTTTTCCCCCCAAGTTTTGTTCACTTGTGGTGTACAAAATGGAGTCAACTATTGAGGTACATAATCGATCCGGTCATAGACTTTAACGATTCCCTAAAACTGGAAACGTGTATGAAAATATAACTACTGAAATATTGACTAGAAAACTTAAATTTTAGAGCTGTGCGCACTGCGATACCACGTCCCTCCTACCTTGGCTGTTTTTGTGCCCTCTGCAAAAGGGACCTCCATCTGTCCCTACACTTGGCCTATTGTCATGTCCCAAAGCCCAGCAACTTCCACAATGCAGTGGGCGTGCAGAGGGGGGCCAGGGTAAACACGACAGCATCCAGATCCCATTAGAGGCTCTTTAACTCTTACACCCTAATACTCTGGGAGAACTCTGGGAGGAGAAGGCCCATCCCTTATCCTCATGAACACAGTGTCACCTTTTGCACCCTCCAATAGGTAATGGGTCTGCAAGCTGCACCGTCCCTTCCTCGCCCACCCTTTTCTTTTCACTTGTCATGGTTGAACAGGCTGTCGTATCATTCGTTTAGCATTATTTTTTTTCAAACCGTGCTATTGCTTGCTTCCTTGACAGCCTGTGGAGGTGAGGATTACACGCATGTTAGAGGTCATCTTTCATTTATTCATATGCAGTTCAAATAATTATGTAAATAGTGGACTCTAAAGTAAACGGGAGTGCTGTCTGGGTGTAGCTTAGCTGATCACCGTGCTCAAAATGTTTACCAAATCTGACCCGATCGGCGCGGCCCCTCACCGAATCCCGACACTTTTCACGATGCCAGGCTTGCCACTTTTCATTGTTTTCCCTCTGCGTTCACAAAAGCTCTTTCACCATCCATTTTTTTTTTTTTCTCTCCCCCTTCTTTGCCAGCTGCTCCTCTTGGTCTGCGTCTCCATTTCAGGGTGCTCCACCTCAAAACCTGGGCCCTCACATCCCCGTGCTCCCCACAGAGATGTGTGCATGCATGCATATGTGGTTGGGTATACATCCACAATGTGGCCCAATGGGAGGGTGGGGGTCACTGTGTTCACCACAGCTTAAAGGCAGAGGGATTACTGGCACACAGACACTGATTAAAGCCTTCCAGCCTCCTATGGCCCCATTAATACAATCTTAATCACAATGCTTTATCCCTCAATCTAGCTCCTATGGATCAGGACCTTTTCATTTTAGAGGGAGCCACTGTTTGGACAGTGGATTAAGCACACTACATACAGAAACTGGAACGTGGGTGAAACAGAGCCAGCTCTACGCTGCACTTGTTCAAATTTGAGTTTGTGATTGTATTTCTCGGAGTTTGCGTTTTGCGCCGTTCATACATTTTTTTTTTTTTTTCTTTTTTCTAATGTTGCTGCTACAACACCTGAATTTCCCCTATGGGGATCAATAAGGTATTATCTTATATGTTGCAGTAATAACATTTAAAAAAAAAAAACTAGGGGGTTCTGGATGAGGCGTACAGGGCTTTGTTAGACCTGACCTTGTGCTCTCAGGGGAAGGAGCCACAGGTAGCACGCTCCTGTTTCGTCCCCGTGTTCAAGATGGCTCTTTGCAGCACTCGATCTCTGTCCCAGTCAAGATGCCGTCGCTGCACTCACTCCAAGGACCATCCGTAGAAATCCTGCTCTGCTATCCAGAAGTTTTTCGTGTGCACGAAACATAGAATTTTCATCTCCGGTTATGAAATTTTGATGTGAACCATAAGGCTAAATATGTGGAATTAATATCTAACAAGCCTTTTCCTAAAATGCATTGTCAATTTTTGTTTTTTTTTAAAATTACTTCCTTTCATGCAAAGAGGCAGATTTTCATTGTCTTTTTTCAACTTGAAATTAGTGGACTGTTTGGAATTTGTCAGCGGTAATGAGAGCTGCTGAAAAGGCCATCGAAATGCGAGATGCAAAGTTGTCCGCCGGCCACTGCGACAAACTGCCAGGCACATTTGTCTTGCCGGAACAGGAAAAAACACAAAGGGGGTGTGTCCCCGCTATCCGTGCATGTATTCTCTCTCAGGCTAAATGCTGCTTAGTGTAAAATAATGTGCCCTCGTAATGCCAAGGCTGACTCTGGGGAGCCGAGGGGACATGTTCTTGAATGACAAGCAAGGACCTCCGTCACCTCTCCTGCCCTCTGCCTCTCTTCCCTTTTCTGCCCTTTCCCTCAACGCCCCGATCGCCTTTTCTCTCCCGCGAACCTCTCACATGCCCTCACTCTCGTCTTTCTCTCTCTCCAAATTGGCCCAGCTGTCCGTCAGCCCCCCCACAGTTCCCCCAGCTGCCTGCCCTCCCCGAACGAGGAACCCCGCAACAATACAGGTCACAGGTCAAGAGAAAGAACAGGCTGCATTCACAATGGACCAGTGGCGCCCAGTAAAACAATCATCCCTTTTTCTCCTTCAGCCTTTCCTCACTGTTGCCAGAACTGGAAAAGACAAACATTTGGAGAAGTATCTGAAGAGCGGGGGGGGGCGGTTCTATTGGACGACCACTTGCAAAGCACCTTCGGGCTTCACAATTGCCCGGACGACCATAATGATAAACCCGGCCGTGCCCTCGCCACTCCATCTTTGCACTCTGCCAGCCGACTCTTTGTTAATTTCAAGAGCCATCCTGTCCCACGACAGAATCACAAAGTCAAAGGACTTTTGTGATGAGCTGAATGATACAAATGTGGAGTGGACCTGACCAGTTTATACCCGGCCGGTCCGGAGATAAGGATTGGACTATGCTATAAGATATAAGCTTCATGAAATGAAAGAAATTATAAATTGCTGTGAAAAAAAAACAACTCTCTTTGGTGCTATATATCCAAACAGCTGTGGCGCCGTTCTCCCAAATGCCCTACAGTGTTTTGGCATGAACTGGGTGGGAAAGTGGGGCACGTGGTAGAGAAAAAACGAACAGCGCTCGGAACAAGGCTCTGTGACACGTTCACCTGTTCCTCAGAGCTGTTTTCCCATGGCCCGCGGCAGCCTCCTGTTTGACCTCATGGCAGCCCCCGCCGTAGTCTTTTCAATGGCGTCGTACACAACCTGCATAGGATCTCTGGCCTGACCGCACACAAGCTACCCTTTTACGACAGCAAGTTGGTCCCGCGCTGTTTTCTTGCTATTTTCAAACCGGAACCGTCGGATGTAAACATTTAATACAGTGAACGTGAGGTTTTCGGAGCACCTCTGCTATGTTATTTTTCATACGATCACAGCTGCGCCCTGTGAATCACTGTGACACATAAATATCATAATGGGGGAAGTTCATAAATATGATTTGGGACTCTGAAAATAACATTCCAGCTATGACTCATTCAGTCGAAGCGACACGTGGCGGTAAGAAATACGAAAAGAGGTCCACTGTCCCAGAAGGCTGGCTATTTCACCGACTTTATGTAAATAAGCTTATGAAAAGATGTTGTGTATGCTATAATTACCTAGCGCTTGTTGACTGAAAGGCAACAACCAGATAGGCATTGAATAACAAAAAAAAAGCACATGGCAAACATGGTTACTATGGAAATAGCATATAATATAAGAATATTTATTCAAATAAGTGCGAAACAGCTAAATATTTACAACAATTCGATATAACAAAACATGACATTAAGTGAAACAAGTACCTGAAAGACCTCAAATAAATAATTTAAATACAGGACCACCGCCAGTGACCGATAACAAACAGAGAGGAGGATGAGACAAAACTGTGCTGAAAGAATATTTGTAAAAAAAAATTTAAAAAAAAGGAAACAGACATTATCAAAATAAATATTAAATAGGAATATAAATAGATGCATTGCTTTTCTTATGGTAAAGGGACAGTGGCTGTAGGCCTCAGTGCACAATTTCATCTGGATGATATTTTGTTCATTTCGGTTGATACCTTACTTGTTCGTTTTGGTTTGGTCGGGTTTGGTTTTCCCCAATCCTTACATTTAGACTCCAGATGTCGTAGCTTAATTTGTTATTCTAATTTCAAGTTTCATGTGTACCAACCAAGATGGGTGCTGTGGGAAGGCTCAATTTTGAAGAAAATTAGGATCCAAAAGTGGACATGTAATAATAACAGTAAAAAAAAAATTAAAAAAATGAACAAAAAAAACAGAAATAAATAGAATATTGACAACTCTAGTGTGTGCTTGTATCAGGTAGATTGAGTTGAGGTGATGAGTCTCTATCTGAGAAATGCTCTCTTCGAGTCCTAGAAAACACAAATGGAAACCAGTTTGTCTCTAGAGTCAGCGCCCTGAACAATGGACTTTACAGCAGTTTCTTTAGGGAGGCCGCGCTCTCTCCGGCTCCTGTCGCTTCTCAGATGGTCCCCATCTGAGAGCTGATCAGGTGAGAGGAAGCGAAGGAGTCAAAGGCCACGTCCAGGGGCAGCTCGTAGCGGGACGCCTGAAAGAGCGGGTGGCCCTGATGCCCGCCGGGTAGGCCGCCGGCCGCGGTCGCGGGATAGTGGTGGGACGAGAGGTAGTGGGCGTGGTGGCCGGGGTGTATCGTGTAGTTCCTCTCCGACTCCTGGGGCGAGGGCTCTTGCTTCAGGGCAAAGTTTCCGCTGATGCTGAGCGGGGGGGTGAGCGGCCCGTCGTACGGCGGGGTGTTGCTGCTGCACTCGGTGGGTGAGGGGTTGTCGAAGGCCGGCCCCTTGAATCCCTTCATGTGGAGGAGGTGGGACGCCTCCAGGGAGCCATAAGGGGGGCTGGGAAGACCCGGGGATGGGTAGCTGAGAGAATGGCCGGCCTGAGCCCCCACGGCACCCAGCCCGGGGCCTCCGCACTTGTCCTCCAGCTTGTTGAGCAGCACCGGGGTGGGTCCCAGCTGCAGGCAGCCGGCCACGAGATTACTGGTGGGCTGAGACAGCCCTTTGCACAGCATCTCCACAAAGCAATGGCTCTCCGTGGACTGGCCGCTCTCCAGCACCTCCGAGAGAGCCCAGATGTAGTTTCGGGCCAGCCGGAGGGTCTCGATCTTTGACAGCTTCTGCGTTTTGGAGTAGCAGGGCATCACCCTGCGCAAATTATCCAGCGCGTCGTTAAGTCCGTGCATGCGCGAGCGTTCCCTGGCGTTGGCCTTCATGCGCCGAGCGCGAAACCTCTCCTGCCGAGCTTTGGTCATCTTCTTCTTCTTGGGGCCTCTCCTTTTGGGACCCTTGTCGCCGTTCGGTCCGGCTTCCTCCTCGTCCTCCTCCTCTTCCTCCTCCATATCCTCGCTGCCCTACAGGTGCCGCAAGCAACAACATAAACATGGCA
>CAAKHD010023236.1:194644-217390 GCA_901007705.1 Fistularia tabacaria
GGAGGAGGACAGTTAGAGGCTGAGGAGGTGTTTTAGCAGAGGAGGGGGTCAGCGGATTCTGAATGTGAATATCATGTTTGCATCAAGAAAGAATGTGCTGCAGAGAGAGAGACATAGAGTGTGAGTGTGAGTGTGTGTGTGTGTGTGAGTGTGGGTGTGTGTGTGTGGGTGTGGGTGTGTGTGTGGGGGGGGGAGGGTGTGGGTGGGGGGGAGGGGGGGCGTGGGTGGGGAGGGGAGGGGGGGCATCTGTTGCTTGGATGCTCACGCGTCACTCGCTTGCCCCCACGATGATGTCTCGTGCTGAAACAGCATTTATCCACCCCACTAACGGCCTAATCACTGCTGGTCAGCGCACTGGCCATAAAGGCATGTGGACAGAGAAGGAGGGGAGCCCCTCATCCTTTGTGAGTGTGTGTGTGTGCGTGTGTGTGTGTGCGTGTGTGTGTGTGTGTGTGTGTGTGTGTTGGGGGTTAGAACACACACACACATGCACACACGCTGCACCCATGTGTCCCCAAGAGCCCACCGAGGCCCTCCGTCACACCTGCAGCCTGCACAGGGAATTGAACCTCGCCGTCTCCCACAATCCTAATCGTTTTCCCCAAGTGGCGCGCAAACGGAAAATGGGAATTGTTCCCATTTTTTTTTTCTGTCTTTCCAGGGGTTAACACAAATAGTCAATCTTCTGGGAAAAAAAAAAAAAAAAAAGGTCACGGACGTGAGAGCGTTTTTGACCCGTGCCGATCTTTTTGACCAGTTTGCGGGATGTTGACCTCGAAGAAAGCCAAGTTTAATGGGATTTAATTTGGGAGTCATTTGATCCAACAAGGCATTAAAAATTGCATTTGGCCTCACTTGTCCTTTGCACAGATCAAAAAGCTATTGTAAAGCCAAATAAGTCATTTAACTCCTTGGAACAAATGGGGTGCATCTGTCTGTTGTTACCTGCTAAACCACATTAAAAGGCCAAATAAAAATGCGTTGTTCCAAGAATATTGTGAATGCGACGTGTTAAAAAAAGCAACCAAAAAAAAAAACCCACAATTAAATTACATTTTTTTTTCCTTTTTGTTCATGCTCGACCCCCGAACCCGCACACTTTATAATACCCACGCTTATATACAGTCAGTCAGTTTATTAAGATTTGTGCAAAAGACTGCAAGACCTACATGATTAAGTTCTGTTGTTGCCTTTGACGGGGATAACACCCCCCCCCCCCCACCCTTCTACCCCCGCTTTGCAAAAAAAAAAAAAAAAAACACTGCCACAAGTGAGTTGTCTCTCACTCCTGTCCCCGGGGACCAGAAGCGGAATGGGAGGGATTCATGCGCTGCGCTGACAGATGGGTCCTTGTTCCTGTCTTTTTCTTCATCTCCCTCCTTTGCTAAAACACAGACACACTCACACACCCCAAGACTGCACCGACACAATAGGAATTAAAGCTCTACACACATGCTCCTCGCGCCGCTCCTGAAAGCTGAACCCCTTGTAGTGATCATAAAAGATGGAGAGACAGAGAGGGAGAGCACGGATTTGTGCAAAAAAGTGGGTGTGCACGCCGTTGGGGGTGGAAGGGTGATGAGATTGTGTTGCTATCCCGGTAAAATGAAAAGTTGGGTTTGGGTCAGCTGTTTGAGATTAATGAACATTTTGAGAAGGTTATTAAGCAATTCCGGCTTGTTTTTGTCTGAATTCTCCAACTTTAATTCAAAATTGTCTGCTTTTTTTTTCTACTTTGCAAGTGTGTGTGCATGTGTGTGTGTGTGTGTGTGTGCGTGACGAAGTCCCAGGGCTCTGTTCTCTCAATTTGCTGTGCACTGAGGCTGAATGTGGTCACATAGCAGACTTTCCTGAGGGAGAGACCGACAGGGCCACTGACTCTGACACACACAGGAGAATGTCAGTGGTTTAAAACACACACACACACAAAACACACACACACACTCACACAGCGGTGAAACATTTATAGAAACTAGTTTTGGCCGGTTGATTTTCCAGTAAATGTTCTCATATCTTTCAAAATTGAACATCACCTCAAAAAACAAGTTTCTCTGCCGTTATAAATCTGTGCAAGACAAACGTTTTCTCTGCGCTGTTTACAACTCGTTGCAATGATTTACTGATTTTTTGGGTTGTTTGATTTTTTTTGTTTGTTTTTGCTACCCATCATCAGGTAACCATAATATGTTTATTGTTATTTTTTTATTCATCACACTTATCTGGATGCACTGTGGACAGAAAAGTAACAATTTCACTGTACAGGGAAACATGTTTCCAGAGCATACATATGAAAATAAAAACTTTGAATGATAAGTCTTTCTCCCGCTGCCCCCCCTGGAAACTCATGCGTACAGTACGGCTTTGTAAACCAACCCAGACGACACATGATAGTAGTCTCAGAAGATTCATGAGAAGATTGCCTGAGAGCCTAGTGGACGGTTCTGCATGAGTAGCATAAAAAGTCTTAAAAATGGGCTGCCGCTTCTAGAAAGCTATGATGTCAACACCCAAAGTGAGCTCAAAGATCTAGCGGCATATCATCCAAGCAATACAAGCAGATTGTCCGAGGCTTATTTCGTTTTTTTTTTTTTGTTTTTTTTTCCCCCTTTAGGCTAATGGATTTGGAAAACATTCCAATCGGGGAGATAGCTACAAAATGGGAATTTGGCTTGGGGGCAATTCTCACTAAGTGGGGAGAGAGCCATTAAACAAAGGTGCCTGTGGTTTCATATTCAGGATACTTTACAACCTCTGTCCCAGGACGTCAACAGTGTTTTTGGGTGTGCTGTTAGAGGGGGCAGAAGAAGGGGAGGAGGATCCATCTGCCATGTTGCAGTCCTCAGGGAGACGGGTGTATCCCAGGGGTGTTTTGGAGAGAGAGGGGCTGAAAGGATTACACCCAACCACTAATCAACGGCGGTAATCTGTGGGCCCCCATACAAAATCCCCTCCGATCCAAACAACAATTTGGGACAAAACATAATACCTCAGACAACGTAGACATCCATCTATGTTGGAAAAAGCTGAGAAATAAGAGGGGAGAGACGGGTAGTTTTTGATTGGTAAGGATCATCTGAGGAGGTGTGATTGGCACACAGCCTCAGTGTCCCTGTGATCAGGTGCAAGTGTCCCACAAGTGGCCTCGTCTGATTCCCAGTGTGACCATTATGCAAATACAGCATCTAGGCAGGCCTGCAACATAAATTACTCCAACGGATAAAAGCACTTGCCTAATGACATCAGATTGTAATAGCGTTCTCTTGCGATGCCTTTTAGTTTGTGCAATGCAAAAATTACCAATTGTGTGGTTCACATTCTTACTTGAGGCTTTTGGAGAAAACAAAAAAACAAAACGGGAATCAAAATGAACTCTTCGGAGAGCTGGCTTCCACCCAGTGGGAGTCTAAAGATACAGAGCTGTTGTTTCCAACCCGAGGAAAGCTAGCAGGGGATCACTTTGCCACAGGTTTTATGGTCCCTTGTCAGTATGGTTTTGATGTCTGGGGCCTGGGTGGAGTCTGAGCCTGGTAGCGGTGGATTTAAGGCCGGACTATAGAAGAAGCAGCCTAATGATGATGCCAGTCCTCCAGGGCATAGGGAACTGGAGCATCCTGGCCTGCATCTCCTCTACCTCCTGCAGTATGCCCATTGGCTAGACAGCCTCTAAGCTCCTATGCCCGTAGCCTCATTGTTTAGTGGCCCCGCACTGTCAATATTAAGCCTGGCTAATGTGATCTAGAGGCAGCTGGAGCGGCCCTGATTATTACCATGACACAGCCAACTGAGGGGTGTAATGTCATTAAAAATAAATCAGGTGGTTTGGAGCTTTACCATAGCGGCGCAGACTTGAATGGCATTAGACGGGAGAACTGCTATAATTTCATTAGTCAGGTGGGGAACCTCGGAGGATCTGTTGAGACATTTCCTTTAAGTCGGAGTAATTCAATCTGTGCACGCAACAGGACACACAAAACGGCAAAAAAGGGAAATCTGTGATTGAAATTTGTCTAAATTAAGTGTCTGATATTTTTTTTTGAATCATGCGGCGGACATGTTGGGTATTATGCAAATACCTGAATATTGTAATAGGATAATATTTCAATTTACTAATTACTGCCCAATGCCGACAGCAGGTAATCTATTTGAAAGCAGACATATAGGATATTGCTGTTGTTATTAGCCTCTCGTGGTGGATTATTGTCGGAGATGATGAGAAAAACGTGACGCACTGTTAATCTTCTTAAACTGTTTGACACTGAGCTGTCTGCTCAGCAGACTTATCACAATCAGACATTGAACCGGCTGCTGACAGAACATTGGTTATTAACATTGGATACAATACCAAAGACAGATCATCAAGTGTTTCTTTTTATTTCTTGTTATTTCACAGATAGATAGATAGATAGATAGATAGATAGATAGATAGATAGATAGATAGATAGATAGATAGATAGATAGATAGATAGATAGATAGATAGATAGATAGATAGATAGATAGATAGATAGATAGATAGATAGATAGATAGATAGATTCAGTATTGTAGTTTGTTTGTAGAATGTTTTAATATATGCCATATATTTACAATATCTTGGGTATAATCTTATTTTTGTATTTGTACAATGTATATCTTTTAATATGTGTATGTTTGCTGAATGCTATTATGGTATTATGTATGATGATATGAGTCAATTTGGTGATTTTTTTTTACTCCATTTTCCATTCAACATGTCTGCAATAATGCAATAAAAGATTAATTTGTATTTATGTAGCTTCACGTGGGTCATGTAGCACCATGAATATTGTATATTCAGGTGTACGACACCCATTTTTTAAATTCTAGACACCCTGATGATGAACCAAATGGAAAGCTCAACCGTTTTGTCTTTCATTTTACCTTTATTTCTAAATCCTTCTGTTTTTTCTAACTTTGTGATTTGTGGTCATCGTGTATGTTTTGCTTCAGTTCCAGCGCAAGGTGCATTTTTTTTCCATTCGCATGATTGTACACACTGTCTTTGAGGTGTCCCCTAGCTAAAGACACAAAAGCCCATGCATGTAGCCCAAACTACTGCAGAGCGGGTACTGATTTATTTTGGGTATGTCTGTCAGAACTGACAGGGTGAGACTCCATGCAGAGGAAGCCTCGGGATAGAAACAGGGATTGTAAAATCCTGCTGTGTAATATTGACATCTAGTGGCAAAACTTCAAATTACACTCTTTACAACACCACGGTTCTTAATGTTTGGCTGATTTAGGCGTTGATGTTTTGAAGGGTAAAATAGTGGTAGACTTCAAAAGCAAACATTTCCTCTAAGCTATACAATTTGTAAATATAATGACAATTAATTTTATATAAAGATTAACCATCAATAGTGTACGATGTTACAGCGAGTACAACAGCATTCTCATAGGCATGTGGGTGTTTATTGTTGAGTGGCTTATTTTCAACACCCAGCTATTGCTTTAACCAATTTGTCAATATCATAGCAGGTATGATTTTAAGCCTGCAATTAAAAAAAAAAAAAAAAAAAAAACACCTTTGCTTTGTTGGGACAATTAAATTTCCACACGGCTGAATATCAACTACTGAACGAACACTGGGTGAATGAGTAGAATGGAGATTGTCAGAGTAATCAAGGGTAGTTGAACATGATTTATGGTCCATGAGCAACTTTTTTGAACCGCAGAAGCCCTTTGATGCGACAGATTCTGGTCATTTATTGTGGAAATTTAAGAGGTATAGGATACGAGGTCAGCTGAAAAGCGATTTGGAAAATAGACTGCTGTATGTGTAGCCAATTGATAAAAACTGGATTTAGAGTTTAGGGAGGTCACATGTGGTACTGTGGGCATCTGTGGATAGTCCAAATGTTTGGAAATTGATATTAAGAGGACCTGAGGTTGGTTGATGTGAGAGAAGAGGCAACTGAAAATACAGTTAGATGGAGGAAGTTGCTTCGCTCTAGCGACCTCTGAAGGGAGCAGCCGAAAGCATTAATAATGCATTGCTAGTTTGACCTAGAAATATAATATTCATATATTAAGAAACCTGATTTTTATACTACTTTTTTCAAAATTGAAAAATGATTGAGATATTAAATTGAAAATCTGTGTAATTTCAATGATGTGTAAATGATTATTATATACTCTTCCCCATGCTTTTTATTTGACACTTTTAGAAGTACTTAAAAAACAAAGGTATCTTGAGAGTAATCTAATTTAAGTTGTTTAATTAAGACAACATGTCATTCCCCACGTTACATGAATGGCTTTATCATGACCATTTTTCTCATATTTTGGTCAAAAATCCACCACTTAGTTATTCATCTCTTTCTGGATATGTAGAATCTATGTCAGCAACTCTCCAACTAACTCAGAGGAAGTATCTGGGGAACAGATATATTAGGTAAAATAGAGCGACCTATTAATAGTTATTCAGCTTGAGCCCGATGGCATTGAAACTTGACAGAAACCCTTCTTGCTTGTCCTTGTCTTCCCCAAATACACAAATCTGTCCCAAATAAAAACTTGTGCTTGGAGACACACAGCTGCGCCCTGTACTTCCGATTTCTATTACCCTTTTCACTCCACGGCAAAGGTTAAATCCGTCCA
This sequence comes from Fistularia tabacaria, assembly GCA_901007705.1. Lineage (NCBI taxonomy): Eukaryota > Metazoa > Chordata > Actinopteri > Syngnathiformes > Fistulariidae > Fistularia > Fistularia tabacaria. The sequence continues at coordinate 201,259 of CAAKHD010023236.1, forward strand.
CTTCGTACACTCTGCATTATTTACTCACAAGCTGTTCCATAGGTGTACGGTACCTGTCCCTTCTGCCAGCCAGTCCGTGAAGCAGCAGACACAGCAGCAGCAGCAGCAGCAGCAGCAGCAGCAGCAGCATCATCTTCCCCCCTGCTTTCCTCATGGCCCCACCTCTTCGTGGGATCCTCGCCACTGACACACTTAACATCTTTACATCTCTTCACAGCAGCCATACGAGCAGCCGCTGCTGAAAGCTACATCCGGGAAGACCAGCGCAGGTAGAGAATGGCACCTAAAAGGGAACCTTCGGTCAAGAAGAGTCCTTCACCGGTGACCCAACCGAGACTGGGACCCCCTTTTCCCTGCATGCCCGTCACTCCTTCAGCTCCAAGACAAGCCCCAGAGCAGAAGCCTAGGATGCTGCGTCCCTCTGATTCCCCATTTGATCCGAGTACTTTGGAGGTTAGTGGATGAAATTACCAATTAGAGTTTGCGACAAAGATAATGTGGTGCATTCTTTATGTCTATTTAACAAGTTCAAGTAACAAGTAATTGTGAATTGAACGGTCGTAGCCAACACGGTCTCACGCAGACATGGACAATAGCGATCTGTTGTCAGATGATGTAAAAACATCACATGAATGTATGACTCTGAAGCTAACCAGACAGAAACAGCTGTCGCCACCAATTTTAGGTGGAATCTAGGCTAAGAAATAAAAATAGGCCTCTGACCGTGAAGCTGCCGGTCAGTCAATGGCCTCAAAGGAGAGAAAGAGCCTTTTTTTTTAAATTCAGGTTCTGCTCCTGATAAATCAATTGGCTAACCCTTGGGCATCAACAATATTACAGGACAAAGTCTTTTTTCTTTTCATTTCAAAAAAATTACAAACATCACCTTATTGTTATCTACAGTGAAAATGTACATTAAATATTTGTTTTTTGACAAAACTACATATCAATTGCAAAGACAACAAAACACTCCGTTATTCTGCTATTTTGCCCCGTTACTTCTGAGACACATCACATGACTTGAACCTGACTAGCATACCAGCAGTGTAATCATTGGGGGGTCTTCATACTGATACCCACTGGCAGAACTATAATGTTGTTGCCTTTTATGAATTGTAGGAAAGGTCATTTTTGAACATTTTCAAAGCCATCGTCCTTTAGATGGTTTTCAAATTGTGCATATTTACTAATTGCTATTTATTCATAAATTGTTGAGGCAATTGAAAATTTGTGATTTTTACCGTAACCCCAATGGATGACAAGAGATTATAATGTTAGATATGTAATGATGTACATGCTTTTGTGTTGAAGTAACATTTCTGATGCTTGCATTAACTACTGTATTAATTTTGTTGGTGTTTGCAAGCTTCGCTGACATCTTCATATGCTTCAAGCATTACCCTTTGCTGTGCACGGGGGTGATCTTGTGGATACATGCTCACATATGCGTGCTGAAGCCTGTGATTGCATCCAAATATAATGACAATAATGTATAATTTATTAATCCCCGGCGCTGCTAGACAGCAGTTGGCAGCCATCTAGCAGCGCAAGGGGAGCAGTTTTGGGGTTTAGTGTCTTGCTCAACAACACTTCGACACACTTGGAATGTTCGGCTCCAAGGACGAATGCTCTACCTCCTGCGCCACGCTGCCCCCCAAATATGTTTGTCACGTTAAGATACCCACTCCTACCCAGTACCGTGGGTCCACAATCCCTAGGGCAGGGGTGTCAAACTCATTTTCAACGAGGGCCACATCAGCATAACGGTCGCCCTCAAAGGGCCACATGTAACGGTAACGGTGTAAATGCAGCTAAATGTAACCAAATGTAACGTTAAATAAATGTAACTACTCCTTAATGTTAAATAACTCTGAATTTATGACTCATTCATATCCAAAATGTTACATATGCATTTGCATAGATATAAGAAAAAAAATATGTTCACTAGTTGCTGTCACAACTTCAATCCTTTTGACTGATTTCTTCAGCCACAGTAAAGCCAGCTTTCACTGCTGCAGTGTTTTGGAATGCGGTTTTCGCGAACACATTCTGCGCCCATCAAAGTTTGGCTTTTAATTCTTGGACAATTTGTTTTTCTGGAAGGCTAACTTTGGCATTCTTAGCTCCATGTTTAGTGTCAAAATGCCGACGTAGGTTGTACTCTTTGATCACCAACACAAAAGACATACCAGTTTTTCTCCTTGAAGTACAAGCATGCCGTTGCCTTCCCATCTTTCTTGAAACAGCCTTCCATCTGCATCAACTTTTCTCTTCTTGGACATTTCGGGATCATTTGTATTTCTCACTTCCACTTGCTGAAAATCCCATTGATGTGGATACATTACAAGCTAACGGCGGCATGAATTGTGGGAAATGTAGTTTATGGTCACCACATGTGTTTTGACTTATTTATTTTAAGACAATCAGACCTTTTAAGAGGTTCTTGCGGGCCACATAAAATGACGTGGTGGGCCACATTTGGGCCGCGGGCCTTGAGTTTGACACATGTGCCCTAGAGGATACTGCGCCTGTTGAACAAAGACAGAACGCTGAACATGCCAACTCTGCAAGAGCACACCACCATTGACTGTCATTCTGATCTTCATTTATTGATGTAAATTACAAACTACATATGATTATACAAAAGAATATTAAAAAAATGTCTGTATGTATTGTAAAAACTTTGGCACAAAAAATCCTTTTAGTACATTTTCAGCAAAAGAGATTGGGGGAAATATCAGACAACTTTTTTTTTTTAGATACGATAAAGTCACACAAAGGAAATATGAGCATAAGTTATGCTCTTCTGTCTTTTCTGGAAAAGTTGCAATTTGTGTGCACTTGTCAGTACTTTGTTTGTTTGCACGAAACAATGGATACCATGTGAAAAGGAAATTAACTGTGCCGTTAAAATCTAATGTCCTGCCTGGGCTTTTCCCACTCACAACTGTGTTAAAAAATGGTCGAGTGACTCCCAGCAATGACAGATTTGATAAAAAACTGATCATATCCAGCTATTAGACGAAGCCCATGCACACACATTCTGATTTGCAACGTGCACATTTAAGGCACATCATCGGCTACTATGTGTAAATTGAATGATCCTATCCAAAGCTTTGCTCCCTTATAAGGAGTGTACTTGTGTTCGGGCCACGCCCCCTTCGACGAGCGTGGCGCGCCTTTACGTCATGACGCAGCGCGGCTATGTGGTGTTCTCACCCTGCCCGTCAGGCGGAGCCGTCACACATTCTTCGGTTTGCCGACGCCTCGGACACACCTCAGCCAGCCAGAACCATGGTTTGTTACCCCATCTGCTCGATTTTAATGAAACGAACGCCGTCATTTATACGCCAGGTTTCGGCTAGCGATTACTGGTGTGCTTTGGGGAAAATTGTCTCCGTTTCGTGAAGGTCATTTTAATTGCTAGGAAATTTGTGAGGTTCGCCGATCGCTAGCGGAAGTGCAACTTTTGCAAGCTAACGTTAGCATGAACGATAAATTGAGTTGTCGACCAAAGCATTAGCTATTTAGCCTTTCTAACACGCACACATACCTTTGCATTAATAATCTTGAAATGTATCACACAAATAGAGGGACCTGTCTTGACAGTTCTAACTATGTGATAAATACAAGTTACAGCCATTTTTTTGTGAACCGAGCCTGCTCTGCACTAACATTGCATCGCATAAGGAACCATCTTCTTTAGCTAAATGTCTGTTTTTTAACAGTCGGACTTCTCGGAAGATCAGATCCTCGGTGAGTGTTGAGTTTGTGTCGTGATCATTTTTTTTCCCAAACCCCTGCTTTTCGCATGCTCTCCTTTTACCTGCTTGGTTCAGGTGACACTTCGCCCACTGCTTGTCCTCTTTCACTCTGCCTTGCCCGCCTGTCGTCAGTTGTGCTGCGTTTAGATCAGACGTTCGTCTTAATTTCCCTACTGTTTCATCACTTTCCACTTGCAACTGCTTGTTCTTTGCAGATTGAGTTTAACCTGGAACAGATTCATGGTAAGTCAGTGAGAAGGGACTCCACTTAGCTCGAAACCGATTGCGATCTCGGAGTGTTCAGGGTGTGTGATATGCATGTTGATTTTGGGGATAAACACAAATCGTCGTAAACGTGAATGACTTGCTTCGCCCTGGACTTTAGTATTATGATGCATACTAAGTTACAGTACTTAACTACTTCGATTGTGTGTCACAGCCTTTTTTTATTGGATCATCGATGCATTAGCAATACTAATAACGCCGAATGTAGTCAAAAGCTCTTACTATGTTCCTCAAGTCGTGCTCTATCTGGCCATAATCGCCCTGGATGTGTCAGCTCGCCATCGACATTGCTTGTTATCTTCTAAGGAGCTCATCCAGATGAGCCTTCCCTTTTTTGGTGCTGGATACATCGGAAAATGCAGTTTGTCCAAAGGCTGGTTTGTTTTAATCACAGTCGACATAATAGGCGAGGACTACTCTCACTCTCCCCCTCCTTTCCTCCACTCCTCTAATACCAAATATGGTGTTGAGGAAAAGTTCTCTCATGCCAGACGGGAAGAGACGCATTCCTCAGAACAGGAAAACTCCACAACATTGCCTGAAGTTTTCTTTTTTCCCCCCTTTGTGGGGAAATAACTTCTCCTACAACACTGGACACGGCCTGCCACACAGATATTGTGAAATACAAATCCACGTTCGCCTGATCGCTAGGTCTTAGTTTGGACTTTGTTTTTGAGATAAGCTAGAATCTCTGATGTTTAAAGTAAGGCCAAAAAAATAGTTTGTCAGAAGATTTAATTCTCCCTTACCTAAACCGAATAAACAGTTGCTTTGTACATTGACAGTATTGATAGCAAAAGGGAGTGCAAAGCAATGATAGCATTCAGATGCTGGTATTTGTTGAGCTGAGTTGAGAAGGATATCAACGCAGCCTTTCGTGTAATTGAAATAGTTATTTTGTGTCTTCTGTGGATGTCTCCTTAACTGAACAAGATATGAATGATGACTGCACAAGGTTGTTTCTTCAGTGTGTGGGTTACTGATGCATTTCTGGATATTTTGTTTTTTAAAACAGTATCTACTAAACATGGCAGAAATAGTTAATTTCATTACAGTTATTTTCTTAATTCAAGATCACAAATGAGCCAACTTCATTATTTAAATGATCTATTTTTGATGCTTCATTACAATCAGCTGAAAAATACGGAAATTTCATTATTTTACAAAATATTCTCAACTGTTATTTGTCGTTTTGAAAAATGTAATTATTAGGAGAGCATTTGGAGATGTCGTCCGTCCGTTGGTCATTGTAGTAGAATATTAAGCAGCCTTTGTATTTTGCATGTTCAGCAGCAACACATTCATGGCTATGAATATTTTTTTTTGGAGCTTCGACATTAATTACACAATGTCTCAGTGTCCAGAAGGTAACAGTCCCTGTCATGTGTCCTTTTTCCAAATTCCCAACATCTGAGCTTTGTATTTAACATTGTCTTTCTAACATAATGTGCTTATTTCTGACTGCTCAAGTACCGTATGTAGTTGACCACATGCAAAATGGTAGTAAATGATAGTTAAAGGAAGAATATTCGGGTGCTTAGGGACTGTTATCGTGACTGCTCATCTAGTTTTTAAATGGACCTTACCAACAACAGCAAAACATGATTTGCTTTGCTGGGAAAGTTTAAAGATTGCTCTTTGTGTTGCGTTAGTTGCACTTTGTTTGACTGTGCAGATCAAAATACTAATATAGCAGCCACGTGTTTTAGTCCTATTGCCAGCCTAACCTCGGTGAAATGTTTCAGTTGGTACAATATTATGCTAGATAGTTTCTGCAATTGCCATTCCAAGTGCGGGCAAGTGCGTAAACTGTTGGAGACTAGGCGGTTTTCCTTTCCTGCTTGACCAGTTAGCAAAAACACAGGAAATCAACAGTCCTGCTTCCAATCACGTGGTCTCTTACTCTGTTTAATGTCTTTCATCACAATCTTTGTAGTCCTCTTTCTGTCTAATTCTGTTTTGATGTTCATTATTGTCTTTGTGATCCCTCCTCATCTAACTACACATGCCTGCTCAGTTGCTAGTCTTTTCTTGTAAAGGCTGTCCCAGTTCTAATTCGTCGTCTGTGTATCCTGCAGAGTTTAAGGAGGCCTTCCTGCTGTTTGACAGAACAGGAGATGGAAAGATCAGTTTTAACCAGTGTGGAGATGTCATGCGGGCCCTGGGACAGAACCCTGTCAATGCTGAGGTGCTTAAGGTCCTTGGCAACCCCAAGGCAGAAGGTGAGAGTGAAATATTACTGTTTTCAATGCCAGTGATGTAAAAAGAAGCTGGACTTTTTTTTTTTTTTTTTAAAGTTTGTTTTCTTAAACTCCTCCGTCATTTACTAAGTTTTTAAGAGGCTAAGACTGTATTCTGCTCTTTGTTTGTTTGTTTGTTTTTTTTTCAGAGATGAACACCAAGATGCTAGATTTTGAGCAGTTCCTGCCCATGTTCCAGGCCATCGCAAAGAACAAAGATCAGGGTTCCATGGAGGACTTTGTGGAGGGACTGCGTGTATTTGACAAGGAGGGCAACGGCACAGTGATGGGAGCTGAGCTACGCCATGTACTCACCACACTAGGTGTGTTATTTCTCTTGCGCAGGGTTCTAGCATTTCAGAAAAGTACAGAGCAATTCAATCATCGTAATTACTTTTTCATCCAAAAGCATCTATTCAGTGCAGTTTTTTGCATACATTTTTTTTGGCATCATTTCATCTAATTTACAATTGGTGAACATTACCTGTGTTACAAACATTCATCTTCCTGTGTTTGACGCCCAGGTGAGAAAATGACAGAGGAGGAAGTGGAGACACTCCTGGCAGGGCATGAAGATGCAAACGGCTGCATCAATTATGAAGGTGAGAGTTGGGGCAAACACCACAAACAATAATGGTGCTTTGCAACAACAGGGTTGATTTATTTATTTGTGTGTGTGTGTGGGGGGGGGGGGGGGGGTGGATAGGTAACCATTGAGATATACCTGTCAAATGAGCTTTTTTGTCTTGTTAGCAAACCCATACTGGCCAGTTCAGTCACGGAGCAATCTACATTTGAGACATTTGGATTATATTTAGAAGTTGTGTATTTGTTTCAGGTAACCATTGCAAACACTTAACTGCTGGCCACAAGAAAAATGGTTGCTAGAGACAGGAGAGGGATGGATTGTTGCATGGTGGTGTCTTATTCTCCGTTTTTGAATAAAACTCAGCTATTTAGACTTTAGGACACCCTGTATAATGTGTGTCACCTGTTTTTCCCTCCGCAGCATTTGTCCGCCACATCATGTCAGGCTGAGGGCTGGTACGGGCACTGGGTATACCATGAGATGGCACCACCAGGCTGTCCTACATTTAGTTATCAAAACAAGAAACCTTCCGCCCTAATGTTGATTAACTGCTGTTGTCTTCCCCCTCCCTATTGGTGCTTTAAACAAAATAATAACCCATTGCGATGTAGAATTGTCCTTTAGAGGTCTGTGGGAAAGCCTAGTGGTCCCTCTTTTAGTCCTAAGGGTTTGACCCATGTGTAGCCTCCTGCTATCCTGTCTCCCTCCTGCAGCCCTCTGTCTTTGCCCTTGGCTGCAGCATGCCCCCCCCCCCCCCCCTGCATGTGTCTGGGATTCCCCTCAAGTTTAAAGGGGGATATGGTGGACACACAATGAGATGACTGGTCTCCTTCAGGGAAAGCCTGGTGGTCATTGTCAAGACTTATGTGCTGATGGGCGATGAAGATCCTTAAGACAGCTCATTTAATCTCATTTGCATGCCATAGATGCTATCATTGTTTTGGTTGTTTTTTTTTCATCTGTTAGAGATTATGTTAGAGGTGTTGCTCCTTTTCCCGATGCATAAAATAGTCAAATCAATTTTTAATACCCTTTTACAATTGTTCCACATTTGAAGTATTGCCACCAGCTTTGGGAGAGTGGACCAGTCGCCCTTCTCTACTAACCAGTGAACAGCAATGAGTCGCTTTGGGCTAATGTTTTCTCCTGTACTGATGGAAGCTGAATTTTTTTAGCTGGATACTCTCTTGACTGGACTCTAGCCCCTCCCTCGATCTTTTCCCTTGTTTCTGCTTCTCAACTAGAGGAAAGCATACAGCGCAGACGGCTTCTCTAACCAGCTCCTCTTGGATCATAGACATGGCCAAGTGCTTTGGCTGTATAGGGGACTGAGATGATTACCTCGCCTCTTTCTCTCCAACACTTCTACCTGTCTTTCCTGTCTGTAAGCAAAAGACGAGTGATCTATCTCCAAATGCAGCATCTCCCGCCTGGCATTGCAAAAAGGGGTGGAGAATGGGGGCTTGTTGGCTCCTCTAGTGCTGTAGTTGGAGTAGGTCAAGATCTAGACAGTAAATCTGACATTTTTCTCTTGTTTTCTTTGCAGAACTCGTCGGGATGGTCATGAACGGCTGAGGGCAAAGAGCATCCCATATTTTTTTACCTGTCACATGTTCCCTCTTTGATTTCTACAGCATCCCTAGCCTTTTCCACAGATTGGTTTCCCCATGTTTAATTTAAAAAGTGCCTTTTCATTCCCCATTAGACAATGTGTGGTCTTGGCCAATGTTGCCTGGGCCATTCAAAGACATGACCAACTCGTATGCATTCAAGAGTTTTTTAGCTTGCATTATTAGCAATAAACATTCCATGATGCAGCACCAGAGACATCTTAAAAATTTACATGTTATAGGAAACACAGGCAAATCTTGGCCGGGACATCTATGTAAGATTACACAGCAAACCTTCATACCATTGGCTAAGACTTGCTTTGGCTGAAGAAACTTTGCCACTGCTTACACAATAAACCAGTAGAAGCAAAGTCATCGTGTCATGAGGTCGGGAAAAAAAACAAAAACATTTCAAATGTGTCCCAGTGTTTTTGATTCACCCTTCTTTTTTGGTGCATTGAAATAAATGTCTCTCCTGAAAACCTAAAGCGATCTCTCTCGTCTGTTCCTGGCGTGATAGTGGAAAGATTTGCGAGTCGCACTGTTTCTCGTTTGACAGAAGAGGGCAGTGTTAACACGGCCAGGCGCCGCTCTGCAGGGAACACCCATTGTCTTAATAAATGACGTAAAGAATGATAATAAATTCATAGTCTCATGTAATTTATGCTTCACTGCTCAGAACTCAAACCGGTCATTATTAATTACACCTCCAAATTGTTTTTGTTTTGGGATGTGGGAATCCCCCAAAATAGGAATCAGTGGCAAAAAATGTCCTGTCACTGTTGTCTCACAATGTATTTTTAATACATAGCAAATATGTGCTTTGAGCAGGAATTCATGATAACTATATGACTATGATTCTTTCAAGGTTGAGAAAAGATGCAAATTTCATCAGACAACCCAAAATGTGAGGTATCCATAATTATTTTTATGCTCTAAGGCATTGTTATGTACTTCTATCAATTTCATGCATTCTGCAAGTCTTTTCTTCAAAAATACTTATTCTGTCTTTGCCTCCTGAACATCGATTCAGAGATGTATATAGCCATGTAACGTTACCTTCATTGAGGCGATTTCATCCCAAAAAAAGTCTTTTTCTCTAAAAAAAAAAAAGGAGAAAAGAGCTAAATAAAGGTTACTGTCATTCATTTTAAAACATTTTGAATCGGGACTAAATTAGGTGAATGCAGATAAGCCTGGTGAAATCATTAAAATGTTAATATCACTAGATGTCAACAGAAAATATGCTTTTATAATATAAAAAATGCCAATTTAACCTTTTTATATTTTTTTTCATTATGTATCAGTTTAAATAAGATATATAAAAAAAAACCTGAAATTCCTGAATGAGGGTTTGGTGACAAATGACTGGAATATAAGCAGTGGAAAGATGTTTGGTGGCTTCCTGACCTTTCCTTAATTTTCCTCACAAGCAGCCACAACTATTTCCCCTCATTAGGCACCGAGGCTATTGGAGTGCGCAGCTTATGCGAGTCGGGTAAGGTTCAGGAGGGTGTCATAGTCCACCGCTGAATAGGTTGGCCACTAATTACTCGGTGTGAGTGTGTGTATGTATGTGTGTGTGTGTGTGTGTGGTCGATGGAAGTCAACGCTATTGATTATTTTAATCCTCCTATTTGTGAGTCTGTGATCCTCGTGGCTCTGCGTTCGACAGGGGAATCACTAATGGGCCACAGCACAGCCCGTCTCAGACCTCTCCCTGTCCAATTAACTTTGAACTGGAATCTGCCAGGAGAGTCAGGGGCTGCTGCCAGGCTTTTTATTTTATTTCATTTATTTATTTATTTATTTATTTATTTCATTTTTTTTATTCTGCTCACAGTCCAACACCGAATCGCGAAACTCCAGGATGCCGTCATTTCTGCGGCCTTAAGGATCCTTTCATTTTTCCTTAAATATACTTAAGGGCCACTCTAATTCGATTTACACTGAGGTAACGCATCCTTCTCCCCCTTTGTTCGGCTCATTTTTTTGAGTGTGTTTTGGAGTTGAATCCCCCGAATCAAAATCCGAAGAGAGGACGCGTAGCGTAGAAATCAAGAGACTTCATCTACAATAACGATACACGACACGTTACTCTGTGACTCTTTTCGTCGAATAAAATGGCCTCCATTTGCATCGCACTCATTAACTCGCTCATTCACGTTGTATTGTTTTATTCAATGCGGTTACGTTTGTGAAGAAAAATTTTGTGAGGTGACAAAAATGAGTTGCGTGACGTCAAGGAATGTTATAGTTATTTCCATTTCAGCTCGGTTGGAAGAGTGAATACTACCTTTCTACCTTTCTTGATCTCAAATTAAATAGTAAAACCGTGTTGTGCTGAATAATCTCCAGGCAGTTCAAGAAAAATGATAATGCTCCTCTGAAGCTAAATTTAAATAACTGTCGTGATGTTGAGTTTCATGAATAAAATTTGGAATATTTCCCACATATTTCAGTAAAAAAAATGATTTGGCCTGAGCAAGAGAGAGAGAGATAGCACAGCTTGAGCTTCAAAACATCACTGAATTGATATCGTTAATGGAAATTTCCTCGGATGGGGGTTTGTATTGCCAGTAGGCTTTGCGGCGAACGATCTCCGTTCAAACACTTGATAAACAAGGTCAGTTCAATTCAAAGGACTGATTTGACTTGGTTTGTACAATTGATCCCAATTTTGTTGCGTTTAAAAGGTACACATTGGTGGGATTTTGTGGATCCTCGGTGTATTATAAGTTGAGATCAATTTAGCGGTTTTAATGTTTTGTCTTAGACGGTGTCTTAAGGCATATCGGAAATCCATGTCGATGCAGGCAGTGGCTCCAGTCAACCACTGTTTCGATCTCAGCCGTTAAGTCCATGCTGGCATGTCATCTATCCAATTCTCCCCAGTCGCTTCTTCCAAATAAAACTACCGCATTTGTATGTATGTGTGCGTGCGCGTGTGTGTGTGTGTGTGTGTGTGTGTGTGCGCGCGCGCGTGTGCGCTACATTGGAATGCGTGCGCCTGTACCCAGCTGTAATGTTCACTAGGCCAAAACAACAAGTTACCATCCAGACAAGTTAGATATACATATTTTAATCGTAATCGTTTACTCAACCATTTCAACATATCAGATAATCTATCCCCAGATTACTGTGTTTATACATAAGATGATACTTGGACAGGTCTCTGGAAAAAATAAAGTACCAATGACAGTTAAATTACAATAGCACGTGTGTAATGTATTGTACACTAAATGTTTGAGTAACTTCAACTCTGCATCTGTTGCTATATCTGTGCGCACTCACACACACATACAAAGTGAGCACACTCACACACAAACTCACTCTCGCACACACACACACACGCACACACACATGCATACAATATTGCACATAGCAATTATAACTTGGCTACAATGCACTTGGCAGTTACCTTCATCACAGAAAGATGCGACCCATAAATTGTGCTGAGATGTGTCTGGAGTGATGGGTTCTTCTTTTATTTTGCCATGTGATGTTCTGTACCGGTGTGCGACCCGGGAAAGAGGGACAAAACTTCTGGGTTCACAAAAGTGGCCTGGACCCGAACATTAACTTTGCCAATGCAGGATGACTCACAACATTGATTTAATTTATTGCAATAAGAGCAATTCACTGTGAAGCATATAGGGAGCAATTACAGAGACGAGTTACAAAATATCGGAAGGAAATTCATCAGAGGACACAGGGGAGGAAAAAAAAACAAACTTGAAATAAATATTGTCCAGGTAAAGATCAGGTGTCCCTCCCGCCTCAGTTGCTCATCTTTATGAATGGCATTCAAGAGGGAATTATTGAATTCACAGCTGGAGTGATGTTTTTTTTTTTTGTTTCTATTCAAGTTTTTACAACGTCAGTTAATATGCTAGACTATTTTCAATATTTCAGAGCCACGATGTGCAATTGCCACCTGCACATATGTTGTGTATATTTTTTAGAAATTCATGATTTTGGACGGGAAATTAAACGCAGTCGCTGACGATGGCGGGTAATATCACACAAATCGACTCCATTCACTTGTTCCGACGTCTACTCAAACCAGTCTCTTAACAATCTGCTTGTACTGTGTGTGTGTGTGTGTGTGTGTGTGTGTGTGTGTGTGCGTGTGTGTGTGTGTGTGCTTGCTCAAACACATGTATGAATACACATACACCTACATACAGGCTCTGTTTGTATGGATTTCCATGTCATAATTTGTGTACCTCCATGTGCAAGTGTGAATGTCTGTGCGTGTGCGATGGCATTTTTACGACCGCTCTATCCTAGTGATTCAGGGACTAGTTTCAATCTGGGTAGATGAGAAAGCCGGAGAAGGTGCTGTACTTGTTTGTGTTTCCTCCGTGGACCTTTCCTCCGTCCAGCTGCACACAGACCTCATCACCCACGTCCAAATGCAGGATCACACTGTTGGAGGCATAGTCGTAATTCTGATCAGCATCCTGAGCGATGGCGCTGGCTCTTACCTGTCACCCACAAAGGACATACGCATGCACAATTAGACTGTGCAGAAAACAAAATTAACACTTGCAAATGTCACCCCCCCCCCCTCCTTTCAGTAAACTCAGCAGCTTTTTTTTAAAAGCCGGCCATATCTTTTCACGGTCTCCTTTCACATATCTATTGCATTTGTGTTTTGTTTGCATGCTTGATCTGGATAAATTATTAACGGTTTTGGCGCCAAAGCCATCCCGAGCATGACATCTCCTACTCCCGTCCCCTCCGGGGGAATCCACCGTCACCACGGTTAAACGGATGGATGAGAAGGTGACCCGTGACCCAACCCGTGAGTTGGACCGAGAGCACGGCCACTCCTCTGCGTATTGATCAGCCGCGGCCCGGACCCCGGCTTGAAGAACGGAGGACGGGGATCCGATTGGGCTGCAGAGATAAGCAGACTCAGCGGGGACGAGGAGTCGTCTTCAGGGAAACAAGCTCTGGTGAGAAACAGGATCACTATCCGCAACTGGCTATTGACCTGTTGCTTATGATCCAACTCAATATGCGCGATATTGAGTGGCCATGCCTAAACCAGACAGCTTCACATTTGCATGCTGTGTGCGGATTGCATCCTATTGACCGTGCGGCAGCGAATCTTTACTTGTTTGTTAACACGTGAAATTGGTTTACACTTTTCAGACATTTAAATACACATGCCTCGGTTCAGTTACAATTTAAGAGGAAAAAAAGGGTTTGTCTTTTTTACAAACATTAATGTTTCGCTATAAACCCTTTTAACGGATGCCACCGGTCTACCAAAAGGGCATTCTTTATAAGCATATAAAAGTATGCATATAATCCATCTTTTATCTTTCACTAATATTACTTAGTGTGTTTATAATATATGTTGTTTCGTTTGGCACATTTGCAGTTGATCTTGAATTGCTATATTTTCATTCTCAACCGTAACCTGTGCTGCTGTATATCCGTTCTATAGATTGATGATGAGGTCGATTACACATCATCAATAAACAATTTTGATAAATTAGACCATTAAGTATTCAGGTTGATGTCTGGAAATGGAAATGCGAAAAAAAAAAAAAAGAAGGGAGATGTTTCAGTAAAGTGATAGCGCCTCCACCCATCAGACCATTGTAAGCCACCGGTGGGCTGAAAGCAAGAATAGCGTCCACCTGCGGGGAGAGTGCTCGATCAATGCCACCGGTCGGACAAGCGTCACGCATCTCCCTGACAGCCCCAAATATGATCAGCAACTCAACCGCCACCGTGTCATTTCCATCACTCGGGCCCGTTCTCCCCCAACCGGCACGGCATGCATTGATTTGTATGCAGTCAATCACGGGGCAACCCAGCCTGAATGTGTGTAACTAAAAAAATTTACCATTGCAACAATCCGGCGCCCCCATATGATTGTTCGCCGTCAACCGAATAGCGGTGTTCCGCTGCTGAACGCAATTCGCCAATGTCCATAAACAGGTGGCATATCTGGGACCGGTTGTTGAATATGTCACCCTCAATTTTGAAACAAATTGATGGGATCAGTCGGTCTCACGGGGTTTACGGATATATTACACTGCCTTTACCAGCGCTGCTGGTTTCAGATGTTGTGGTCCACAGGGGTACATTTAGGCCGAGCTGATATAAAAAGCGAATGTCCATTAAAAGAAAACACCGCCCTCAGGCTCTCTAAAAAATTGTCACATTTACTGTCTGTTTAGTGGAGGAGAGTACCATAACCTGAACCCTGACTTCTGAAAAGACAGAATTACGCGTAAATTATGATTATATTTATGACGCCTTTAATTTGTCTTATTGGAGATAATTAAATCTTGTTTGATTTTCAAATAATGTTTTCTCAGGTCCCCGGCTGTCTGTGCTGCAGTGTCACGACTCAAAGGTTACGTGTTTTCCATATGAACCTGGCATATTGAATTTGAAGTCACCGTTACTTAAATAGTTTGAATGTTGGCTTTGCACAGCGAAACTTTCAAGTCACGCATGAGCTTTTGAACCTCAAAACTATAACCGGACTGGACTTGGGGCCCGGAAAAGGTCTGGTCTTCTTCTCCGTGTATTCTCCCGAGAGGTGAGCAAGCAGCATAATTATATTATTTTCTGGTTTCACAACACTTCGGGCAAATGAGAGCTCAAGTACCTGAACCTGGCACTCTTCGATTCAGTATCGGCTATTCAATAGCGCTGAATTTCTCCTTAATTCTACTTTTCGTTTTCCTCTTCAAGAAATGTTGTGACTTGGAAATAGAGAGTATTCTCACAATGTGTCTAAAGTATTTTTTTCTTTTTAAATACTGTTTGCCTCCGTGACAGAATCAATCCCAATTTACTTCCTTTCGGTTTACAAATCCCGTTTTTTTTTTTCTTTTCCGAAGCGAGACCGGTTTTTCCTTAACAATCACCGAATGTAGTATAAACCGGACTTTGCGGTCTATTTTTAAATAACTACATCCGCCCACCCTCTCAGTCATCTGTAAAGGTTAGACTGTTGTTCTACTTGCCGCGTATGGCGACTGTCAATATATCATTTGCATCTTTGGCTGCTTTTGACAGTGATGCTGTCACCGCGGCGTCCAATGACATCCGGTGTACTTCGTCGTTCCCTCTCGATGCATGAGAAATCGAGCTGAATTCTCCACAATAGAATAATATTCACTGCGCCGCATCCTGATAACATAGCTGAGATGTGATACACGGAGTGGTGTTTGCTGTCTGCAAAGAAATAATACAAGCTCACCATTAATTCAGATAGCAGACAGACAAGCGCGAGGGAAGCCTCGGCGGGATTAGGACAAGAAGCCAACAGAGGAGTTAGATATGGCTGGAGGACACAACTGATCCATGTGAACCAAGCAGCACACTCCGCTGATCCCTGAGCTGGAAGGGGTTGCGAGCCACGAGGCAGGGACCCCCAGGGCTTGCCTGTGGCTGTCTCTTTCTCTGCCTAGCCCTTTCATTATAGGACCTCCGGTAACCACGCCTGGGAGCAGAGGGAGCCACGAGCAAGAAGGAAAAGAGTGATGGGGAGGGGGGGGCGGCTACAATGTCATCTTCTATACAAGGTAGAGGTGCGGCGCAAAAGACAGACAAGGGGAGACAAAACGGGGGGTGGGGGGGGGGCGGGGGGGTGGGGGGGCAAAAAAC
>CAAKHD010023301.1:6747-17183 GCA_901007705.1 Fistularia tabacaria
TTTGTTTCTCCGCCCCGCGGGGCCAGAGGGCCCCCCCCCTTCCTTTTTTTTTTCCCCCCCCCCCCCACCCCACATTTATTTTTTTTTTTTCCTTTTTCCTACCCCCCCCCCCCCCCCCCCCCCCCCCCAGGTTGTTTAACGATATCCGTGTTCTCTAGCCGAAGGTCTTCGGAGCGTCGGCGGCCATTTTCAGGCGGCTTCCCGTCCTCGGCATGCAGATGTCGCTGAGCGTCGGAGCTCTGCCGGCGCAAGTAGGCCTGTCCTTCTAAGCGTGTTCCGCAAATGTGTGTGCTTTCTAAATGTACCGGAATAAAATCTTTCCAGCTATAAAGTACGTCATTAGGCGTCAGACAGCTACCTCATACGTTCAGCCATTAGAGAAATGACAGGGTAACTGTTGGCCTTCTGGCTGATTAATTGCGGAGGCGAAGGTAATCGCCACGGGCCTGATGAGACCTTTGGCAACAGATTGTTTATTCAGAGCCGATAGGAAGTCTTTCAGATTTTGCCGCCGGAATAATTATTCAAATTAAAAATAAGAGCCACGCCCGCCGTAATGATATTATCATTGGTTTTCCTTCACTCATTGGCCGCGGCGCTCTTCCGTCTCGGGGGTAGAGGAGTCTGTTTGCCCGTCCCGGGTGACACCGGAGCGAGAGGCGGGGTTCCACCCCGGATGGGACAGTCGACAATCCAACGTCATTTCAGACGCCGGGGTAGAACCGTAGAACGTGCAAGGTTCCCAGGCAAAGAACCAATCGGAATGGGGCCGGGGAACCTTGTCGCTGCGCGGCGGAAGTACCTCATGATTTACCATCTGAGGACGTTTCAGGGAAGTAATGCCCATTCGCGGAGTATTTCTTGTGGATGCGCCCGAAGGTACCCGACCAGAGAGGAGGTGAGTTATCCTCTTAAAATATTCCCTCGAGGTCTATTTAATCATTGAATGAAACACTCGCTGAGACGTTCATGTGCGGCGCGGTGAAACGAACGTCGCCCCCCCGACCGACGAAATGAAGATTCGGACGAATGGAAAACTGCAGGACCTGAAGGAAACGGGAATGGAGGACTTTGACGAAATGGTTTTAAATCAAGCAGGTGGAATTGGGAAAATCAATCGGCTTGTCGGAGGGAAAATAAGACATGACCTTAAATCGCAATTTACTTTACTAACGGTTTCGCGCCGGTAAATAAAACTGGAATGTGTCTTCAAACCAAACATTAAGCTCATGTCGGCGCGTTGGAACGGAGCGGTGGCTGCTGAGAGCTGGTTATCAGCGAACTCCGCCGAGGCGGAGATGATGATTATCGGACCGGCAATGACTCCCCCTCCGACTGCGGATGACGGTGTGATTGTGTCGCTATTTTCAAGCTCGGGGCCGCGGACGCCCGAGGCTATTTTCACCATGGTTACCAATTCTGAGAAGACCTGGAGTTCACGCTGACCCTCAGCGGAAGCGCGGGCTTCGAACTCCGTCCAAGGCGGCCACAGCTTGGATGGGTAAGCGAACGGCGAGCTGTTGTTATCATCTATCTACTTTGGCTTCCTTGGCCCTCCTCCATTCATTTGTTCCTTCATTCATTCATCCATCTGTTCACTTATTCATCCATTCAACCGTATGAAAACCCAAAAGTTTTTACTCCTAATGCTTCAACTGTCTGGCAGACGGTGAAAGTTCCATTAGCGTCAAATACCGACGACCTTTCTCGTCATTTTTCGACGAAAACACTCGTCACTTTTCAAAAGACCTCGAGTCAAGTCAGTGAAGGAACGCGTTTTTTCCATTGACGGCGGAAAGTTGGAAAATACAAACCCCACTTTTATGTAGGTTAGATTGAGATCCAGATGTCGATGTAGACACGGCGTTCCGGCTTCGTCGAAAAACTACGAGAAAGGGGTTCTAATGTGTGGGTGTGTGACGCCGAGGGAACCTTCAGTGTTCATCAGGTGGCGTCGCATTGGGAGTGAGGATGAGATCATCCAAGATATCATCAGGAGGGAGGCCGGGTTCGCTCTGTCTGTGGATCACAGGGCCACATATCGAGACCTACGACCATTCACTCCCTCGTTCACAGATATCCGGGTAATTCTGGGTTGTCAATGTGCCTCCTTGTTGCGGAAGCGCTAACCGCTACGCCGCCGCGCCGTGATATTCCTGCTAATTCCTGTCATCTCCCATCTCTTGCCTGTTTCACCGGCAGTCATGGGTTTGCGCCCGGACCGGTTCCCCACACACACTAACCGAAAGCTGGCCCTCAGATTCAAACGACGACTGTGAAACAAGGGGAAAATTGGGCTGCGCATCTTGAGGTGCGTCCCCAACCTCCGAAGCACGGCTAAGGTCAGACCCGCTAAAGGATGCCGAAATCCAAATCCATTGCTTTTGGGACATCGCGGTTGGATTATCGTAATGCCCTTTCATCCGGGTTGCACCCCGCCTCTCGCCCAATGACAGCTGGCAGAGGCTCCGGCACGCACGCAACCTGAAGTGCAGGATAGGTGATGAAAGAATGAATGAATGATTTTTTTTTAACACTTTTGTCATTTTTATTGTTTTTATGTTTATTGTTTATTTTAGGTGTCGATTGTGAGTGTCAAAAAAGGCGCCTTAAATAAAATGTATTATTATCATTATTAACATTATTATATGTTCATTAATTTCTTCTAAAAGGGGCTTCATAAATGTATTCATTAGCATCATTATTTTTATAATTAATAATTAGCAGGTAAGCTAAGCTAAGCTAATACGTCTCAAGCTGACGGCTTGATTTTCACCTTCATCATGTCGGTTTTTGAATTCGGATGATAATCGAAAGAAACAAAAAGAAAAACTAATCTTAAGACTCCTTTTATTTTACATTTCCTCATTTTGCTTGGCTGCATTAAAATAAGAATTAGCATCAATAATAAGATGATGAATATAAAAAAAGATAATCTGGAGGTCCTTTTTTTTCTTTTTTACTTTTAATTCTCACGGTGGAGGTGTTTTTTGATTTAAGCTAATAACTTTGAACCTCTGGACAGAAAATGAAGGTAACACCAGGAAGTGCGAGACTCGCCGAGATGACAGGAGAACTCGGAGGAATGACAACGAGGTTGGTTTTCGATTCCAAGCATCGACTGCCAAGAGGAGGTTTGAGGAGAGGCCGAAGACCTCAGCTCCCGGACCGAACCCGTCCGGCTGGCCCGATCTCTGAGATGAATCTCCCAGGATAATCAGCGGAACATTTACACATTGGTCTTACGGTCGGAACTGCTGGCGCCTGATTTATGGCCAAGCCTGCTGCTTTGCGTCGTCGGAATTGATGGCGGCCGCTGCGGAGCCGAGGCGGTATTTTGTCACACCGTCGTTTCGGTGTTTGGCGTCTAGGCCAAATGAGCCGGCGGTTTTCGCCACGCGGCCCCCACGAGGTCGGATTAACCGCCAGCTGGAACCGGACGTGAACGCCACCTGAGCGCCGCTGCCCACCTGCCGCTGCAAGAGGCCGGAGCTGGACTGCTCCTCTGGTTTGCCTCGGAGAGGAGCCTATCCCAGCTGTGATTGGACGAGAGCCGGGGCCATAGATAGAGACAAACAACCCTTCACTCGCTCATTTACCCCTCCTTCATCAACACGCAGCCGTCCATCCTCTCATTCAGACGTCAGGTAGAAACATACAACCGGTCACTCCCTCATTCACACATCTGGACAATTTTGTGCCTCCAAAGGGATTCGGAGCTTGTTGCTGCGAGGCGGAGGCGCCAACCCCGTCGCCGCTGGGCTAAATGTGCGTTACATTTATCGTTGCATTGTTTCGGTCAGACTTCTTGTTTTTTACCAAAATTCGGCGCTGGCATTTGTGCACGACCGACCTCTAGGTCGCCGGATCCATGAAAAAGCCACACGGCGTCATTAACTTTATCCTCTCTCGGCGGGGCGCCTCCCCGAACGACTTGGCAAAACCTCCAATTCTTTATTTCCCATTAATAAATTCATCGGCGCCGTGAGACGGCGGCGATCGTCTCCTCGGCGACTCGCGGGCGAGTCATTAGCGTCAAGATGTTCTGTGATCTCTTAAAGAGGAGAATTAAAAATACATTTCTTCGCCCGCGATTACTCGTCTGTTCGCTAACTCACGGCGAGGAAGGGGGCCCTCCATCGCTGCCCGCGCTATTTGCCGTACATCTTTATTACTATTCATGCTGCTCTACTTTCTCTCGCTGACCTGTTCACACACACACACACACACACACACACACACACACACACACAACACACACACATGTTCGCCGTCTCATCTTCGCCGAGCAGATGGCCGCGTTTCTTCACCACATGGCCGGCACTCAGGAGATGAGGGGAGCTCTTTAAGAAGAAAAAGACTTTCAATCTGTTTCGGTGACGGTAGCTCCTCCTCCTTCTCCTCCTCCTTCTCCTGCACCTCACTTTTTTTTTTTTTTTTTTTGCACGGCGTCAGCAGCAAACCGTCCGCCCTAAAACCCACATCTGCAGCACGGCGATTTCGATTTCGACGTATAGCTTCCCTTTACGACCGCGTGAATACGCGTTGCGTATATAAAGGAGTCAAAATACAAGGTCGCAACACGGGATTATGGATGCAGCGCGGGTGTGGAGTTGACAGGTGGAGAATTCCAACTCGAGAATCCCCTCCCTATTTTTATCATGTAGCTCAAACTTGTGGAAAGGCATTGAATATGTATGGAGAGGGCCGTATTTATAATTCATGCTAGGAGCTAGTTCCAGCGGCGAGGAGGACTAGCGATGCGGAGAATGACGGCGGGCGGAGCCGGCGATCTGGTTCTCCCTCTTCGGTCGGCGCTATCTGCAAAATTCGCTTTTGAATGGGCGGCGTCGTGAACGATACCCCGACGGTAAACCGAAGGCGGGCGTTGTTGTCAAGCCCGCCGCGTCCACCCGACGTGAAAAAAAAAAAAACGTGTTTTCGAGTCACGTGCGTGTCCGGCGGAGGCACTTACGATGTGGAGCATGATGTAGTCGCCCAAGCGCGGCGCGCTGTCGATGCGGACCAGGATGCCGTCCTTGATGGTGGTGCTGAAGCCCACCGCCAGCCGGTCGGTCCGCGTGCTGGGCCGCTCGTTGTTGGGCCACGTGTAGGTGATCAGGCCGCCTCCTTTGCCGAAGATGTAGGTGGTGCCGGCTGCGGAGACAATAAGCGCAGGTGGAGGGGATGTCATTTTGCGTCGGGTGAAGAAGAAAAAGTGGTAACGTCCTGTGCAGATTGTGTCGATTTTCGGATTTGACGGTGATCAGCCGGCGGCAGACTCCACCCGTGACCGTTGGGTGGAGCGGCGAACCCGACAGCCCGGTTTGTCCACATACGAGGGCGGAGGATAAAGACAGGAGGAAAGAGCGAAAAAAAAACAAAACACGAAGAACCGCCGTTTGGTTTAATTCGACAAATGCAAAGGATGATGAAAAAAATTTAAAAGGGAAAAAAAAAAAGTGGGTGGGGGGGCTCGAAAGCAGCGGGGACAGAGAGGCTTTGAATGAAAATTCAAACATTACATCAGCCGCTATGCAGATTTGTGTCAGATTAGGGCTTCTGATTGGATCAGGCTCAGCCGGGAGCGAGCGACTGTGTTTGGTTGTGTGGATTTCCCCTTTTTTTCATTATTGTTATGATTTTGTCCAAAACTTCCCCTCTCTTTTCTATTTTTCGGTGATGGTGCGGTGGGGGTGGGGCTGGGGGTGGGGGTGGGGTTCATCCGCAGAATTTCCCCAACCCTCCGCCCCGGAAGGTGCATTCGGATTTAAAGCGCTGGGATCCGTGAGCCGCTTAGCCCTCTCCTTTGCGTTTAGGCGAAGATAAGCGAGAGATCAGAAGCGTCTGAGCCCTGCGGGGGAGGGGGGAAAGATGGTAAATCAACATGGAGGACCAAAAAACACTTCCGGGGTCCCGGAGAAAAGTGAAACGGCCCACCTCGGAGGCGGCAGCGCGACTGTTAATGAAGCCTTGCATCAATTTTTTTTTTTTTTTGGGGGGGGGGCGCCCCTCCCGCTCCCTTCCATATTACCTCGCCCCCGTTTCCATCAGTTCCCCCTTTCGAGTCACCCGAGCATCTGTTTATCCTTGTGATGGGGCGCCCAGCTGTTTCAATCTTTCCCCCCCGACGCAGCGGGCCAACAATCTGCTCCCCGGGGGGGGGGGGGGTGTACGGGAACGCGGGAACATATGGAGAAGAGGGAATGAGCTAAGCGGGGAGGGGCTTGTGTCGTTTGCCTCCGGGCGACGGGACCGGTTGGACTCTGACAAACGACCCCAGGTGTCAGGATGGCGAAGCACCAGCTAGCTCATACGTTCCTCCTGAAGCGAACAGACCGTTGACGTTCGGGGGTGTGCGTCCGAAACGACCCCGCGGGAAGCGAAAGCCTCGGATTCCGGCGGCGACGTTGCGCCTCAAAGCCTCAAAGTGAAGTTTTTTGCCAAAAGACTTCATGCAGACGCCGGATGAACAGACTTTGCCTATCGCTTCGAACTCGCGAGATTCTTTTTTTTCCTGTTCTTCTGGAGGGGAGGAGGGGGGGGGGTGATGATGATGAGCAGCGAAGATACAAGCACCCCGGGGAGCCAATTATCACGTTGAGATTTGCTCACTGTTTCAGCAGGACTATGTTCGGCAGTCGCACACACACACACACAGGCAGACGTACGCTCTGGCTGGAGGATGTGGAAATGCACACTATGATGCGTGATGTGTGCACAAACACGCACACAAACACACACACACACACACACGTTCAGGACGCGATGCCTTCTCACGAACAGCCGTGAAACCGGGAGAGCCGCGCGCTTCTTCCTGCAGCCGAGAGCGCGGGCCATTTACCACAAAACGACAGAAGCACGGTATATTTTGCCCGACGCTCATTTGAGTCATGCTAATTTTTGAAGTTGGATTTAGCCGCGGTTGACCTCCCAAGGTTAAGAGCTTCTTTTGAGTAAAAAACCCGCCGCGGGATGATGAAAATCTTTCCTCTCTCAAACAAAAGGATTCGTTCAGGAAGCCACGACTTCATGTGATGCTTTCTGGGCAGCGGCGTGACTTCGTTCTCGGTTAGCGTAACACTTAGGAACCGCCGAAGAGAAGGCATCTATCGCTAAAATTGGTGTCTACTTCCATTAAAGGCTCGTGTATGCTCACGTTATGTGCTGAAACAGCGACGTCCGTTTCAAGCGTCCCACGGTTGTTGATGGAACCACTAGAGGGCAGTACAGAGTTCACTTCCAAGTTCAGAAGACTCGGACAATAACAAACATGGTGACGGCAGAGATTTGTCGGTCTGTGCAGCCATTTGAAAACATGTGGACGGCGGATTCTTCTGCCTTCTCTGTTCGATTCGCCGGTCACGCTTAAGCATACAGTGCAACACCGTCTCCCGCCATTTCAGGCAGCATTGCTCGATTTGCTGTCTATTGCTACGATAGCGCGACCTCCCCGAAAACATACAGGAATGAACGCACGGACAAAGGGCTCCGTCCAGAGGCCTATTCAGCGCTTAGAATAAATGAGCCTCAGAGCGAAATCTTAAGCTGCAGTGCGAGTTCGCACAGCTATGCTAGCTGCGCATCAGAAAAGAAACCCAGACTCTTCAGTTGCTTTTGGATAGAAAAGTTCGAAGAAAACCTTTTAGCTTAGCATTCAGCGTAAGGACCGGGAAGTCCTTACACTGACAACACGGAAGACAACACGGAAAACAGTTGCACGAAAACAGTCAACAAGTGACCGCGATAGTTTTTAAAAATTGCCCCGCAGTTCGCAAGAAGTATCTGGTAATGAACGTGGCTAATGAGTTCATCCAAGCACCTAACATGGCTACACGGCTCCTATGGAAGCGTAAAAAGACCCTGCCTCGGATTAGGAGCTAAAAGGGTTCTGGGAACAGAGGTCCACGGTTCCTCTGCTGTCCCAATGCACCAAGAAACCCTCATAAGTGTGTAGCATCCTGTGCTATTTGAAAATTGTAGCCTCAGAATTATCTTTAAGTCTCTTCTGTGTACTACTGTTTAATAATGTTATCTATATGAGCAGAATCTACATCTTTGACGTTTGCTTTGTGAAATAAAAGCCGACTTTCGGCTGTTGTTTTGAAAGCGCTCCTGTCTAATTTCCTTTCTCCCGCTCGGACGTCTCATCCGCCTTCATTTTCCCTGTCGTGTTTTTTTCTTTGTTTTAGCCGTCAGGAGTCACATATCCGGCAATGAGATATCATTCTAGAGAAAACTCTAAAATTCACACATTCAACATACTTCCTTTTTTTTTTCCCCATTACGAATGTGTGTTGAGAAGTCGGCCGCGGAGACGAAATCAAAGGGATCATATCTACAAACAGATTTACTGCAAAAGAGTTTTTTTTTTCTGATCAGAGAGGACTTTCATCTTTGAATAATGCACTGGTATCACGGCGGTGGAATTGGCGGGAAGCCACTCGAAATCTAATCCCGCCATGTTTCCGCTCCGTCTGCTTCGTGAGCGGAGAGGAACGTGGAGAGGAATCCATTTAAAAACTCTACGGAGCCGTCTTATCGTTGTTAACTCGAAAAGCGAACGGCGACCCCGAAGGCTCCCGCGCCCTGGGGGGAGATCCGCTGGGTTGTCGGCGTTCCCCGCGAGTCAAGCTGGACCGGGGACTCAGTCGGAGCCCCCGGCCTCGATTTCACAAAGGTCGTCCCCCCGAGGCATCGGAGCGCTGGCAGAAGGTCGGCGCACCTGTCCGCGCACCAGAATGGCGTCGCGTCCTTCGAGCCTCAGCCCCACCTAACGCGTGATATTCCTCCTGCCGAAGCGGGAGTGAATGTGCGGACGCGGTGTTTTTCGCGCAGAGGCAGAAAAAAAAATGCCAAAAGGTCATCGCTTTCAATGCAAAAAATAAAAATAGAGGCGGAGCAGAGAATGATTGGCCATCAGCGCTGGCTCCGCTGCAGTCAATAGTTATTTATTGAAAAAGAAAAAAAAATGTAATGCATGAAATATATCATCAATACCGCCTGTAAGAGCTGTTCTACTTGAGCTTTTAACGATGCAATAATCATCTACTCACTGCAGAGGCAGATCCAACTTTGTCTCACAACCGGCATTTCACCTCTAATCATAGCTTTGGTCGCGTCCTCGCTCCTCGAGCGGATGGTGTTCGAGCAGAAAATGTACAGAGGTCTTTCTTTTTTTTTTTTGGCAGAGATGAGTTCATGCGATAAACCGGGGGTGTGGAATAGTACAGTAGAAGCCGGGCTTCCGAACGCCCCTAATCACGAACAGATCTGAGTTTTCGATCAAATTTTGAATCGAGAAGCGAACAAGCCTCAAGGCACGAACGCACAAGCGAACAAAGTCACGGGCTTTCCGCGTTTTAGCGTCGTGGCAGTCGCGCCGCTACATCGTTCTTCATTGCGTTCCCCCGTTCTAACGCTTTTTTGTGCTTTTTCCATTAAGTAAGCCCACATTATGGCTCCCAAAATGTTAAAAGTGCTACCGATAGCGCTGTTCAGGAAGAAGAAAACAACAGCTAAATGTGAGAGCAGTATCGGTGCACCAAGCACTGCGAAGTAGCTAAGTCAACCATCTGTGCAATCTTGAAGAACAAAGATGTGCTAAAGACGGCTGATGTGGCGAAAGGCGTGACTACGTTAACGAAGCACAGTTATCGTTAGTTTGGATTAACAAAAGACAGCTTGCTGGAGATAACGTTAGCATTAGCGAGGGTCTTATATGCGAGGAGGGTTTATTCCTGCATGCTGATTTTGTGAAAGAAAACACAGGGTAAAAGTGCTGGTAAGAACAGAAGGAGCACCAGAAACACAGCAATAATTAAGGTTTTCCTTGAATGCCTTTTATTAATTCCGTCCTCTATTGTTAAATACATTTCAAATACACCTAGAAAATAGTTTCAAAAGAGTGCAGTATGTTTTTGGCAGCTGGAGAACGGATCGATGGGATTTACTTTGATTTCAAAGGGAAACATCGATCCGGTTTGCGAACGGAGTCAAAGAACGAACTAAATCCGTAAGCCGAGGTGCTGCTGTATGTGATTTTTGGCGTGTGTGCGTCAGCGTTCCAAGTGTGCGCTATGCGTGTTATGCGTCTAACGTGGGTATCGGTGTTTGGGTATAAAGAGAAAGGGAATCCCTATCCGAGCCCGCACTCGGATAAACATACACAAACACACAACAGTCATCTGCATAGAAAGACACCATCCAACCTCCTTCCCTTCTTTGTGTGTTCATTGTTCATGTACTTCTATGCCTTTCTGTCCTTGTTATCTCTTGGGTTTTCGTGCACGCAGCCCCCCCCCCCCAAAGGAACGCAATTGGATTCGGTCGTAGGATGAGAAGAAAAAGAAAATGCAAAAAAAAAAAAAAAAACAAAAAAAAAATGCGAGGCTTAATTCCCCCCTTAACCGGGGCCCCAAAGAATCCTGGACAGA
>CAAKHD010023301.1:17203-36367 GCA_901007705.1 Fistularia tabacaria
TTGTTTATTTTCTTTTTTTCCTTTTTTTCCCTTGTTTCCCTTGGGGTTTCGGGCCCGCCGCCCCCCCCCCCCCCAAAGGAACGCAATTGGATTCGGTCGTAGGATGAGAAGAAAAAGAAAATGCAAAAAAAAAAAAAAAAACAGACAAAAAATGCGAGACTTAATTGCCTCCTTAATCGGGGTTCCAAAGAGTCTGTGATCAGAATTTGTTTCCCGCCGCTGCGCATCACACGTGGGGCGTTATTAGGCCCGCTGTCCTTCAGAAGACGATAATAAAGAATCACCGACGGAGGAATTGAATTGCGAGATACTGAGCTGTGTAATCACCGGGATTTATCTCCCTTTTACTGCCTCTGATTTCATAATTCATATTTCCAACTGTTGCCACCCCCCTTTGGGATACAGTGAGGGACAGCGGCTCTCCTGGCTGAATGCTCCACGCTGCTGTGCGTCCGTGTGCACGCGCAAATGCGCGGCTTAGCTTTTAAATGACTTTGTATCGCTTTTTTTTTTTTTTTTTTTCGCATTAGCACGTCTCCGGTCGCGGCACGAAGTGGCCATCTCTCATCAGTGACACTGGACTAAATGCGGGGCGGTGATTGATGAGGGGCGGCGTGCGCGGCGAGCAGCGGCTACGTACAGAAAGCACCCGGCCTTGAATGATTTACGCCGCCTGTTGCTGCCGTTGGAGAGAGCTGTGGGGCCGGGCCTGGGCCTGGAGTCATGCTCCAAAAAGCAGAGTAAATAGAGACGGAAATAAGGATGATAAGGGTGGGAGTGGGGGGGGCAGTGGACAAGACGAAGTGAAAGATATTTGCCGGCAGCCATGTTTGGATAATGAAATACTGCACAGGGTGAGGACGACCAAAAAAAATAAATAAATACTTGAAATGTTCCCAAGGCAACTCGATTATCTTAAATGCACTAATACAAATTTAAAAGAGTGCAGGCCATGAAAACGGGATATGCAATTATGCTTCAGCAAGAAATATGTTCAGGGTCAACGGGAAACCCTGAAGAAAATACCGCAAAAACGTTCAAGGAGTCCGGCTGGCAAGGAGAGGACGGCAGCGCGGATTACTCCCTAACGCGCGGTGACAGTCACGACACGTGCCGGAGCTTCCGAGGTGGAAGGGTGAAAAAAAAGAGACGCTGGCGGATCGAGCTGCAGCTGCTTGGGTTTGCAAGGCGACGGCAGCATCCCGGGGCGATTAACTCTGAGCCGCCGAGCGGCACTCGAACTCACCGGGGGTTTAGCTCTGAAATTGTACTCAGGTAGTATTTTGCACTCGGGTTTGCAAGGAGGTGCCGGAGCCTACCTGCGGCTTCATACTCCTGACAGTACGGCTGGGACCGTTTGTTAAGATAGCTGGCGTGTGTGTGTATGTGTGTGTGTGTGTGTGTGTGTGTGTGTGTGTGTGTGTGTGTGTTTGTGTTAGGTTCTCCGATGACTGTTTTTGGATAGTGGGAGGAAACCGGAGACCCCAAACTCCACGCAGAAAGCCCCCCCTGTCGGAGTTGAACCTTCTTGTTTTGTGGCGGAGCTGCTAACGGCAGCACAATGAAAGCACTCGAGAGTAAAACACATTTAAGTTGCATGGTGTGAAAGCGCTCTATAAACGAAGACCGTTTACACGCAGCGCCACTCCAGTCGGTGTGTTTGCAGTTGTTGTAAATTATACAATCATGGTAAAGGTCAACGCTGCATCGGCTATGTCTTCATTTTTTCGCTGTCACTGACTTTGAAAGGTTAAACAACATGGACAAGTTCAACGTGTCAAAACAAACTGTCAACATGTATGACGTCGTTGCCTTGTTAGGGTTGTGTGTTTTATCAGCGCCTTGATTGAATATGAACTATTCAGCTTATTGTCCGGGCCAGTAGTTGGCACTTCTGTATTACAGCCAGAAGGTCCGTGGTTGGATTCTGACCGGGGAGCTTACGGTGTGGAGTCTCCATGTTCTCCATGTATGAATTAATAAGTGAATAGTCAAATATCTCTATATAACATGCTAATGAATGGGTGAATGGTTTAATTTCTACATATGAACTACGTATGAGAGCGTGAATGCTTGTCACTTTATAATGTGTGAGCAAATAAGCTAGAGGTTGAATGACTCTATATAACATGTGAATGAATGACTGAATGTCTCTATGTATTCTGCACATCTCTTCATGGTGTGTGAATGAGCAAATGCATTGTTTTGCATCTCTATGTGACGTGTGCATGAATGAGCTAATGATTGCATGTCCCGATATGACCTTTGAATGAATGAGTTAACGGTTGCCCATCTCTATATGATCTGTGAATGAATGAGTGAATGGTTGAATTTCTACATAAGACGTGCGGCTGAGAATGACTGGTTGCCACTATATTATATGTGAACGAAAAAGCTTATGGATCGGTGTCTCTATATGACGTGAAATGAATGAGTGAATGTCTCTATATGATGTGAGAACAAATGGGTCAAGTTTTGCACATCTCTAGATGCTGTGTGAATGAATGAGTGAATGGTTGTGCTTCTCCATATGAAGCGCGGATGAGAAAGTGAATGATTGTCAGTATATAATGTGTGAACAAATAAGCTAATAGTTGAATGTCTCTAAATGACGTCTGAATGAATGAGTGAATGTCTCTCCACTAATTGGTCCACATTTGCACATCTCCAGATGCTGTGAGGAGAAATGGTGAGTGAATGAGTGAATGGATAATTGCACATCTCTATTTGACGTGTGCATGGATGGATGAGATGAGAGAGTGAATGGTTGTCAGTATATAATGTGTGAAGGAAAAAGCTTATGGATGTATGTTTCTATATGATGTGTGAATGAATGAGTGAATGTTTCTATATGACGTGAGAACGAACGGGTCAATTTTTACATCTCTCTTGTCGGTGTGTGAATGAGTAAGTGAATGGTTACAGGTCTTTATGTGACGTGTGAATGAGAGTGAATGACTTTCTGTCTCCAGATGTGTGAAGAATTGTCGATGGAACCGATATTTTTCCCTTTTTCCATTCTTTTGCGTCTGTGGTGCTCCGGCAGCGCTACGACCTGCTGGGGAGGTCAATTATCGCCTTCGTCCTAAAACAGATCTTTCTCCCCTGCACAATTAGAGCGTTAGTTTAATTGGATTGCGCCCCCAAAAACTGCAGAGGGCCGCTTCTGAAAAACACACCGGGCTCCTTTTTGTTCTCGGCTACGCCGGCTTTTTTTTTTTTTTTTTTTTTTTGTGGGGACGTCAAACCCCTAGTCAGATCGCGAGCCGCCGAGCAGGAGGACGGCCTTGTTAGCGAGGCGGCCGCGGAGCCTCACTTTCAGAATTCACAAAACACGGGCGCAAATGTGAGTTCAGCCTAAGTACTCGCACTCACAATCACACTCACACTCACACACTGACAGCAACAGAAGGTGTGTCATAACCTCCCTTCCATTACTGCAACCCCCCACACCCCGCTCTGTTGTAGCATTAAGTGAACACAGAGGAGAAGCTTCAGTATATTTTGTATCTCTTCCTTTTTTTTTTTTTTTTTTGTTCTCCAGCTATCTGGAGATGTCAGCTCCTATTCTCTGTGGTTGGATAATGAAGAGGATGGGAATGAGGGGAAGTTGGGGGGATGGGGGGTTCCGAGGGCCATTTCGGAGACGGCTGCGTGTTCGCTGCCTGCATACGCTGGAGAAACCTCTCGATTCACTCCGCGGCCAAATTAACAACCCGGCCTGGCTCACGTGTCGACGCTCACGATGCTCACGGCGTCGGGGGCGGGGCGAGGAAGACCTCACCTAGCAGAAGAAGGGAATCAAGCCCCTTCTCCAAGGGGTCCTTTAGTACTCCGACCTTAGACGGACGTGCTTGCTTTTCTCACAAATTTAGCATTTGAGAGCGCGGGAGATCATAAATCATTGAGCGACGCGTGAGCGTTGACCTTTGGACGACCTTTTCAGACTGGATATTGGATGAGGAGAAGGGGTTAAAAACCTGCAGGGATATCAACAGTCCGTAAAAGATCTGCAAACAAGCGAGCGTCTTCATCCTTTCCTCCAGCCCTGAAATCACACATGGACATTTCCCGCTGAAAGCAAGACAGTAAACAAGCGGCGAGGGGATATATTTAGACTCAACACAAACAAAAGCGCTAGGAATATAGCTCGGCCGCATTAGCTCTCCATTAGTCCGCGGGTTCCTCACCGTGACCGACGCCGACACGGTGTGCGCGCCTTCAGGAGTGGGGAACGTAGCGTTTTCTGTTTAATAGCATTTCGTGAGTTGTGGGGAAAAAGGACAAATAAAGAATTACGAGGGACACGTTAAGTTCTTCCTCAGGGCGGGAGCATTTCTGTGTCTCCAAAACCATTTCTGTGAAACTTCGGCCATTAAAACACAGTATTGGGTCAGGTTGAAATATTCTTTCTTTATCACGCACTCAGCGTCGCGGGGGGACTGAAGACGATCCCAGCTGTGATTGGACGAAAGGTAGGGTTCGTCCGTGACTGGGCACCAGTCGATCATAGGACTACATATTGAGACAAAGATTGGGTCTCCAATGAACCTCCATGTGTTTTTTTGGACTGTGTGAGGAAGCCGGAGAACACGCAGACACGGGGAGAACACGGAGACTCCACAGAGACAGGCTCCCCGGCGGGTAACCAACCGGGGGCCTTCTTGTTGCGAGGCGGAAATGAAAAAGCACTGCACCATCCGGGTGAAAACATCACTGACACCGTCACAAAGGTACGTCATCGGGTGGATTTGGAAATCCTCGGTGGGATCCTGAGAAGGAACATCAGTGTGAAAGGATGAAAGAAGATTCTAGCATGGGAGAGGTTTGTCGAAGACACCGGGTGGCGCTTGTCCTCAGAATCCCGCTCCGTAGTTGATGACTGCAATGTTTCAGCTTATCCGCAGAATGTAAAAAAGGAATGGGCCGACTGTCGCACCGAGCAAAATCATTTCAAACCACAGGCGAAAAAATAAATGAATATCTCGCGAGCACCATCAGTGTGGGCGGCAGGAAGTCAAGGGAGAAGAAGTCACGATTAAGACCGTGTTTTTCTTTTCCAGTGGCTTCTTTAATCCCCCGTGGCAACGATCTCCGTGCAACACCAGACCGCAGGAGGCCCCGGGAATGCTGCAATGTGATCTGTGACATGCTAAAACACACGTAGAGGCACTTCCTGTTTACTACAGCGAGTGTAGACATCAACAACGGCGAGTGTGGTTGATGAGTTGGAATTGCTTCGAGTGACCCTAAGCTACAAGGTACCATGTACCAGTACTCCGGAGTCGGCCGTTGCGGTTGTTATGGCAATTGACAACAACCGAAGCCAACGCCCGTTGTCGAGTCGGTTGACATGGAAGCGGAGGGGTTTTCAAATGTGTCCGCTTACGTTTTTCAGGCTCTGCAAATGCCTTCCGACGTGACACTTGAGGCCGAGACGCATATCGGATTTTATTCATACGACTCCAAATAACGACGCGGTTCTCCGCTGGCTCTCGCCATGAAGAGCAGGACCCAACTCTTTAAGATGATCCACAGAAACCCGGCATTTCGCCCGATGGGCAAGCAATTGGCTACGGGGGCGAAGAGATACTGGCTTTACCAGTCCAGAAACCACGGACAGATCCCAGCTCGATGCCGGTGGCCTTCGGTCTCGACCAGGAGAGCGAGAGCGAGAGAGAGAGAGAGAGAGAGAGAGAGAGAGAGAGAGAGAGAGAGAGAGAGAGAGAGAGAGAGAGAGCGATAGAAAAGGTTTGCATTTTCTCCCAAATACCCTAAGGTTGTTTTCCCACATTGGATCTCCGTTCATCCTTCAGAAAAAGTTGTGGATCTTAATTACCAGGAGACACTATTTGTAAAATCCCAGAGTCGATATTTCATTATTTTTATGTAAACGCCGCCCTGCCTTTAGAAGGAAAAAGGCGATGGGAGAGCAGGTTCGGTGAATACCGAAGAACCGGGTTCCTATTCCAGGCAGGATTAATCTCCCCCTTTGATACCGACAACATCAAACAGAAGTCGCATCGGATAAAACACAAACGACGGTGGCGTTTCCTCAGAAAAACCCGACATCGTTCGAGAAACGACCGATCTTTGTCTCAGAGATCGGAATCACATTTCCAGTAGAAATGCCGGATGTTCATTTTATTCCCCCCCCCCTGCATTTAATGAGCACCATCTGGAACACAGCTTCATTGTCTTCTCTTGAGCTAGGCCAGCTGCGGCTGGTGTTGTCATGGCAACTCCTCCCTTTCGTCTTCACCTCCCTGACGTCTGTGACAGAGCCGATGGATTTTTTTTTTTTTTTTCATACCTTTACGTCTGGTTCCCCGTCTACGGTGGAGATCGGTATCCGAGCAGCGCCCCCCTTTGAGTCGCCCAATTGAAAACACAAGATGTGAGCACGGCGGAATTCAAAGCAGAAGGCGATGCATCTCCGCGGGTGCTGTAAGAAAACTTTCAGCGGCAGAGCAAACAGCACACATTCTGGGCCCGGCGGTCTTCAGCGCCGCAGCAGGGTTCCAATATCGGACTGTCGCTCCGTAGACGTTGTTTACCGATTCCCCGCCTGCAGGCGCTTTGACCTCAGCCCACTATCGAACGCGTCAACCTAATAATTGATGGTCTTCCTCTCCCCAATTCACTTCCGCGTTCTCCAGCCTATTCCTCTTTTTTTTTTTTCCTCCTTTCCCAACCCGCCGTTGACAAGCTAAGTTAACGGACTGGCCCCTCCAAAATTGAGCCCGGAACGAAATTCCGAACCGCAGCAGGAGGAGGTGGAATCTAACGGCTGAATCAAATCTATCTGCTTATAGCGATTTAGCGGCAGAGCGGCGGGGAGGTCGGCGGCTCGCCACCTCATCTGTTGTCTGCCCGCAACCTTTCATCAGGAAGAGATTGGGGAGGAGAGGGCGACGGAGATGCTGCTTTCAAGTTCGCCGACGAACAGTCTTTGTTAAGAAAAAAAAACAAAACACAGACGGGTCTGCAGCCGGGGTGCGGGGATGAAAGGTTTGTTCCTGGAAGCGGCGATTAGTAGGAGTCTGGATACAAACCGGTGATTGGCAGAAGGGGGCGGGGCTTGGACTGGCCGAGGACGAAACAAAGTCAAACTCAGCAGGCGGCTGGCGAAGTTTGTTTGGATGAGTAAGTCCGGTATATGAGGGGGTAAATGCATCGGGATCGGTGGAAATAGTGCCAGGCTGTCTGAAACCCACCCCCCCTTTTTCCACCACGAGCACCCCGACCGATCCAGGCCTGGACTCCACTTGACCTCTGCTGGCGCGCTCCGCCATCTGGCACCAAAACATTAGCGAGCTTGAGCATGAGCTTTTTAAGCCCCGCGAGGCTCCGCGGCGTCGGGGGTCCCCTGTGGATCCTCATTGTTGTTTTTTCCCCGAGCAAATCCCACAGACGCGCGACTGGCTGGAGATCTGAGGAACGCGGAGGCCGAGACAACATCCCGAAGTCCTTCAGGGCTTCGCTGCGTGTCACAGACACATGAACGGGGAGGACGTAAGGAGTCTCTGTAGAACCTGCCCGAAGGCCCCTTCCACAGTTTGCCTCCACAACGATAAAATAACCTCCGCACATCAAGTATCTTTCACTTCCTTTATGTTCTCAGAGACGTTTTTCAACGGGCGAATATTTTAAGCCGTGAAAGTTCTTTTTCAAAGGCTTCCCCTTTGGGATGCTCCCTTCAGGGCTCGCCACACCCAATCATCTGCTTCCATGTAGCCATCTCCTCTGCATCCTCTTCTCTCACAGCAACTAGCTTCACGTCCTCTTTCACTCCAACTTCAGCGTCCTTCTACCCATCTCTTGCCTGCTACTCCTCTGTCCATATGCAAATCATCTCAGTCAGACTTTATCTCCAAAACATCCAAGGTGTGCCGTCCCTCCGATGGACTCATTCCTGATCCTCTCCATCCTCCTCACTCCCAAGGAGAACCTGGCCATCTTCATCTCTGCTGCCTCCAGCTCTGCTTCCTGTCTTTTCCTCAGGGTCTCTAAACCAGTCCAAAGGCTGCTCTCACCTCCATCTTCAACAGCTTTTCTCCAACCGTTCCAATCTGGCCACTCAGTATTGATGTGCTTGCGAATTTCTGCAAATAGGTCAGAGGCCTGTTGGTAGCTAGCTAACTGTTCGACTGGTGGCTGATCGTTCATGTTGCCGCGGATACAAATACTGTAAATGCTGCTCCCTTCAGGGGTCGCCACAGCCAATCATCTGCCTCGTCAGCAACCTCCTCTTTCCCACTGCCTACCTTCCTGTCCTCTTTCACTCCATCCATAGAGCTCCTCTTTGGTCTTCCTGGCAATTCTAGCTACAAAATAAACGTAACTTGTGACTTGCACACACAATCACATGCGTCAAGTAGTCGAAGTTTCGGTGGCAAAGTCAAAGTTAAGGAAAAGTGGAAGGTGTTTCACTCAACGCTTTGTATCCGAGTGCCCCGTGTGTCGTCTGCCGCTTCCGAGCCTCTCATTTTCGTCTCCGCTCAGTCTCTCCCCCCCCGCTCCAAAAAAAACATACCTCAGCCCCACCCATGGCAACCGGCTCCCAAATTGCTCTCTTTGAAGATGTACTTAGCCGAACCGACGAGAAAATTAAAGCAACTGACAGAAGCTTTGAGCGGCTCATGAAAGGCAGAGGAAATCTGCGACTCTGTGCGAGTTGAATGGATGGGGGAATTGTCACAGAGGCAGGGGTAGCGGGAACAGGGACTGTAGGCAGAGGCTTACTTCAATCCCTCAGCTGAGGCTTGCCCACATCTTGGCTCGGAATAGCAGGCATGGAAATGAGGGGAACGCGCGGAGGAGCTAACAAAGCTAACTCAAGCCGGAGAACCCCCGTGAGGTACACTGGCCAGAAAAATGAACTCTCCTGTACAGTAATGTTCCACGTCTTCATGCCACAGGTCTTTGCCCTTGCCTGGGGGAACAGGCGAGGGCAGTGCTCCTCACTGTTTGATGCCAAACACTGGCTTTTTTCACCCCACCTTTCTTTGGGTGACATTTAAATCTATCAATACTATCGTCGTATGGAGATATTTTCATAGCCACGAAATGCATTTCATCCATCCATCCATCCATCCATCCATCCATCCATCCATCCATCCATCCATCCATCCATCCATCCATCCATCCATCCATCCATCCATCGTCTGCCGCTTATCCTAGGCTCAGGGTCGCGGGAGGATGCTGGAGCCTATCCCAGCTGTCATCGGGCGAGAGGCGGGGTTCATCCTGGACTGGTCGCCAGTCACATATGCAGACTGACAACCGTTCGCTCATTCAGGGGAATTTTCCCAATTTCTCACAAGTCACCTGCTCATGCATGTTTTCGGACTCCTTTGTGATGCTGTTAGATCCATCACTTGGATACAGCTCAAACACAAAGCCAGGATGACGGGGCCCAGTAAGCAATCCAGCTATGAATCCACTACCCACCGTTGAAAAACATACTCTAATGTACGGGGGGGCCGAGCCAACGGGGGCCCCGGTTGCTCATGGTCTTATCGAACCTCCAGCACACGGACGCCGCCATCTGACCACGGCGAGCAACGCGGAAGAAAAAGCTAAAGCTACATACGAAGAGTTGTGCGCACTTACTCCAAGGAGGCCAAAGAGCTTTACGTCAATATTTTCGTGAATCTTGGTTGTTCGCATTTCATCATCAGTCCGAAATACCTATTGATAGAGTGTTCCTTCAAACGGCTCAACTCTTAATTTGATGGCTTCACTCTGAGCTCATAAAGCTCGGAAGCAAACTCCGAACTCTTGGATTCAAGGATTCAAGGAATTTTTATTTTCCTACCGGCACACTTTACAGTTTGCCCTACGAAATTAGCACCAAGGTCCGGTTTCAAGCCATAAAAAATAAATAGAAGAGCGGAATTTAAACATCTATTGCGATAAGCTATAACCATGTATGAAAGGGGAGTATTAAATAAGCCATAAAGGTAAATTGATCAAATACTTGCGGAATATGTGGTCTTTTATGATGAAGCACTAAAACCGTATATCGTGAAAGACTATTTCAAGGTGAATATGTACAGTGCCATTACAGGAAGTCCTGGGTTTACGATGTCCCTGACCTACGGTGTCTCGTCGGAACTAGTTGGCGAGCCGAGCGGATGAATATGTCATCGCACGGCGCTCTACGAGAAGAAGACTTTGTTTACATCTTTTTACTTTCATTTTCGTATGCGAGGTTTTTTTCGCGTCCTTCCGACTTACGGTGAAAGCTCCGATGTAAGAGGAGGACCTCCTTTACACGGACAGTCGTGCTCTGCATCGTCCGGACGACAAATGTTGACGCGTGACGCTCACGGGTTCACCAAACCTCTTCCCGACCTCTTATTCCACTTGCCACGTTTCGATGTAAATTTCCTTTTTGCTCACAGGGTACAACTTAGCCCGCCGTGTGCGTCTATCCCATCAACAGCGCGGCTGCTCCGACTCCCAAGAATTCTCATAAAAGATTGAGGGAACTTTCTGAGCCGGTAGAAACCAAGCGGGACAGATTAGAGCGACGAGCGAAAACTGGAAATAAAACTCCCTTTATCTCCAGTTTGTTCTCCCGCGTGTTTGCAGGAGAACAAAACTGAGGGGGTTTACAGGCTCCGCTGACGAACGCATGACGCCAGAGGTTTTTTTTTTTTTTTTCTGTACTTTTTCGTTCATCTGACAGATGTGCTGATGGCGGCGTGCGGGGCTACCTTTCGCCGCAGCGTTATATAACAGCCAGGGGCAATAGGTGACGGCTGCCTCTTGACCCATCCAATACCCGGGTTTACTGTGGCAGCAGGGAAGTTTATACTTATTCCAGAGGAAACCTGGCAGGCATCGCAGTCCTTCCACACCAGGCGTTTTAACAGGATCTCTTACACGAGTGAGTTTCCTTTTGAAAACCCTGGCTTGGATGCATTTGAAAAGATGAGAAAAAGCCCAGGCAGGTGAACAAGTGAGTGAATGTCTCTATGGTGAGTGACTGCTCTCTATAATTGGCCCTATGATCGACTGGTTCGGGTTGAATCCCCACGTTTCATCCAATGATAGCTCTTATATTCCCTGGTCCACCCGCGACCCTGAAGGCGGGGACAGGCAATATAGATGATGACTGAATGAATGAATGAATGAATGGTTTGCAATTAAAAAAAAATCCATCTATCCATCCATCCATCCATCCATCCATCCATCCATCCATCCATCCATCCAGGACCACCTGATTCCACCTCAGACAGTCAAAGCACACACCCTGGCTTCAATTAGTCGGATCATTCAACCAGAAAGCGTCAGCAGCTCCGGTGTTTCTGCCCAAAATGGGAATAAATGAATGATCCAGGGGGTGCCGGCGAATCAATACGGGGTCGCGCTTTTTGGAAAAGCGAAAAACGAAGGTCGGTCAGACACGGAGGAGATGGTGATGGAGATGTGCGTTCCTTCCACGTGTTGGAGAGTTTAATCTTGATTTTAGAGGGAGTCTCTTCGTCCTCCAGACTGGACGATTTCAACACCTTCAGACATCAGCGAATTCAGGATCTGCTCTGTCACCTAAGCTGCAGGTGACCCGGGAGAACCCCGCAATCCCGACCAGCGCTGAGTCTTTCATGACATACAGCCAATCACAGCAGTCCCCACCCGTCCACAGTTTAATCGGGCCGGCCTCGACTCCTCCTCCCATTCGGATTCCAGCTATATATCTTCGCATTTACTTTATTTCTTCTCCAAACAATCCACTTCTACTCTTTGCAGCCCCAGGGGTGCTTTTTAGATTTCTATTAGATGTTTTAATGGTCCTCGATGATCAGCATGTTGCCTGGCGCCTTGAGAGCTAATCTCCCCCACTTTTCTTAATGCTTCTTGTCCTTCCCGTGGAGGAGAGAGCGATTATTTTATACTTCATATTTATGGGTTGAGTTACTAGCAATGAACGTGCGTCCTCCTACGCGAGCGCTGCACATGTATGCCCGATGTTTCCCCGTGGTTGCAGAATGTAATATTTGATAATCTGAGCGACTTGGGTTGCCCCGTCCGGTTTTCCATTGATGCTAGTCGTCGTTGGATAAATGACGCCATTAAAAAATGTAATCCCAAATTTTTTGGGCGCCCATTCTTCGGGGCGTTAGCCAACTTTATTCGAAAATGCTAAACATTTGGGATTTAGCTGGCAGCTCCGGATAGCATGTCAACTTCAGAAGACGGGCCGAGGAACGAGAGTCAAATCGAAGTTTTCAGCGATAGCGAGTATCGTCGCTCAACGATCAGGAAAGAAGCGGCAGGCGGGGTGAAATACAAAATATGACCGGAGGGAGAGGAGAAGGAAAAGAGCAAATACTGGAGATCTTTTCTGAAAGAAGAGCTGTGACCAAGACAAGCGCTGAAGAATCAGTCAGGAATCCTCTTCAACTCAGGTGGTTTCATTTCCCTCACTCGTGTCCAGGGTTCTTCTGCTGGCCTTCACGCAGTTCTCTCGCCGACACTCTTTGTGCAGCCCGTTCTGCTATTCCAAAGCCACAACGCATGTCCGAGGGATTGTTGGGTTTCTCGGGGTTCTCCGGTTTCCTCCCAAAATCCAAAGATAAGCTGTAGGTTCATCGCCCAGATACGTGATTGACTGAACCAATGATTGTTTGCCTCTGTATGGTGGCCCTGTCATCAACTGGCGACCGATCCAGGCAAAAGCTCGCCTCTCGCCCCATGACATTTGGGACAGCCTCCGTCCGCGACCCTGAAGGCAGCTTAAGGAGTACAGATAACGAATGAATGAAACAAATCTCATCCTTTTTCCCTACGTCCGCATGTTTGCCGCTTTGACCGAAACATTTAAACATCTGAATTTCTATCTCGTGTGACGTTCAAAGGAAAAAATAAAGAATAAAATAGGCTCACAATGCACTGGGGTCTGTCCGTTCTGTTCCTCCGAACAGACACCGCAGCAGGACTCCACAATCCAATCAAACGCATGATAATGAAAAAAAAAAAAAGGAAAGGAATTAAAAGGGCTTGGGGGTCCTCCGGAGTGGCAAATCGAGCAGATCGGCAAATATCATGGTGGATGATCAATACAGAAAATCATTTTGTTTTTGGTCCCCCGTCTTATTTTTCCCCCAATATTTACCGGATTCTTCTTCTTCTTCCTTTATTTTAGTTCTTACTGTCACTTCCCGTCCCTCCTTGCAGGGCAGGATAATTAAAGCTCTTTGATGCTCTAAATCTCCACCTACTTCGAAGGAGTAGAGTTAATGGAAGTCACCGGCTCCTAGCAGACCCTCCCGACTTCAAATTGAACGTCTCGACTCCATCTGACAGCCACGGCGAGATTAAAGGACGGCTCTCGGCGTCGCTTTCATGGCTGCTGCTTTTTCTCCCGAGAAGAAGAAATAACCCGCATCCGGGGTGAGCGCCGCTCTACCATCGATTTTTTCTTTCTTTTTCGGGGGGGGAGTTGGGGATGCATTAAAGGTTGCAACGGTTAGCAACCAAGAGGCTGACTGCTGAATTTTATGCGAAATTTGCAAGCTCATCAGCATAGAGCGGCGAGATGGAACGGGTGGAGAAAAAAGTTTCGGGTGGAGGGAAAGGTGTGGAGGATGATGATGAGACCACTGATTTTTTATTCCTCAGAATTGGAGGAAGCAGAGATGAAGATGTTGGGTTTCTCCTCGTGAGGAGGATGGATAGGATCAGGAAGGAGTCCATCAGAGGGACAGCACACGCTAGATGTTCTGGAGATAAAATCAGACTGAGTCAGAGTGAAAGAGGACGGGAAGCCAGATGGAATGAGAGAAGAGGATGCAGAGGAGAGGGTTAGATGGAGGACAATGATTGGCGGTGGCGACCCCTGAGGGGAAAAGAAGAGGATCGGCATTGAGTGCCGGTGCACTTTCAGCCATCAAAGAGGCTGGCCGCCCGTGCACAGAAGCCTGCTGGCTGATTTGCAAAACACCATTTTAGTGTGGGAAAGTATCAAGTGAGTGTTTGCTGTTTTTCTAAAGACTCCTGAATGACAGCTCTAATACGCTGCCTCTTGCCTCCTCTTCTTTCCTATTTCTTTTTCTTTATTTTTGCTGTTATTTGGTGTTTATTTTCTGCTCAATCCTGCATCAGGGCCACCATTGTACTTGGTAGATGGTCTCCACTTATAGAGCAATTTCATCACCTTGCGGTTTCAAAGTGCTTGAAACAGTATCTCATGTTCACCCATTCACACAACAGAGGTGGCTAAGCTGCCATGCAACGGGCTAACCGGGGAGCAACTTAGGGTTCGGCGTCTTACCCGAGGGCAACGGCATCAAACTGCCAACCTTCCGACTGCAGCCTGCTATCAACGGAGGCACAGCAGCCGCTGTGGTATGGTTTTCCGAGCATACAAGTCTGGTGGATCAACTCCACAGCTGACTTCACGACATGTTGGCACTAATTTCCCAAATCACTGTCGCAGAGACCTCACCTTCACGTTATCGTATCCTTCAAGGACATCACATTTTGGGATGACTTTACTGTGTTCTGTGGACATTCAGACCGCACGTGTGTCAACATAATTTTTGCTCAAAAACTACATCATGTCAAAAGATTATGCCTTGCTTTTTTTAGTTATTGGGTATCGATGAGCCTGAATAGCAATGATTGATTAAAAATGAATATGAAAGACAGCTCGGGTTCATTGTGTTCCTTAACAGAAGGGTGGATGAATTCCTTTGCGGGTTACAGCTGTCAAAGCATACCCGACTAGATCCATTGCCTTTTGCTAAACAGATGACTCCTTCCTGCCAAACCATCATGAGGACGTAAGCGCTCTCAGAACCAAGTAAAGAGAAAACTCATGGACACGTGCGGGCAGAGGCAGGCGGAGCCCGAGGGAGTCTTCGTCACGTGGCGGGTGAGAGGGCCGCCGAAAAACCTAGCCCGGCGGCTCAGAGTCTCGCCAATCCCGGCCCATTTAAAGGGCTGCTCCTAGCAGAGTGGGGGAGAGTGCGTTTGGAACTGACAAAGCATCACGGGCAGTTGGTGGTGGTGGTGGTGGGGGGGGGGGTGCGGCTGGTCCAGGCATTTGCTTTAGCTCGCACCGCAACCTTTGCAGGTATTGAATCATCCTTCGATTCGTTGGGCGCAATCTGGGATTTATCGCGCGGAGTCAAATTTCTTGTACACTTAGTTTTCACAGGTGTCTTCCCTTTGAAATCTTTTCTGAAGGCGGGGAGGAAGACGAGCGCCGGGGCACATGAAAATATGAGTAAGCAGCTGCAGGAGGAGTGGGGCGAGCAAGATCTGAGCCGTGGAAAAGCTTTACAATATTAAATCCAGGATGAATAAATAATGGCCTGAAAGTAACGTTCTGGAATGAAGACCGCCGGCTTGAAGACAGATAAATCCTAATAGATGAACGTCGGAGAACGAGAAGTTCGAGCCGACTCGGCTGGAACGGCAGGAACCAGCCGCCCATTTTCACGACCTTTGATTAAACCTGTCGGACAGAGGTCCAAACACACCGACAGAAAAATAAAAATCAAATAAGAAAAAAAAAAACGAAATCCGCTCGCCAAGTCTCAGTCACGCGCTCATATCTCAATCGTCACGGCGATCCTCTCCACCTCATCAACGACCACCAAAGGACTCGATCCGGCACTCGATATTGATCGGGCGTTCTGCGGTCAATGTCGACTCCGATAATCACCCCTCTTCCTTCACTCATTACTTCTGTTCTATTTGAAACAATGATGTGATTTATTCAGAAGCCTGAGACCGGAGGAGTTTTTCGTTCGTTCATTCATTATCTATACAGGAGTCGGGGCCTCCCGTGGAGCCGGAGCCTATCCAGGCCGTCATTGGGCGAGAGGCGGGGCTCACCCTGGAGCAGTCGATCACAGGGCGGCGGATAGAGACGTGCAACAGTTCACAATCTCATTTACCTGCTTATACAGAGCAAAAAAACAACCCACTGCCGCATTTGAACCTCATATAGAAACCATTCAGTGTTATTTCTGGAGATACAACCAATCACGTCATGAACAGACAAACAACCACTCACTCCTTCCTTCTGATATCGTATTGGGACATTCAACCATTCGCTCTCTCATTCATACGTCCGGGCGATTCAAGGTCTCCGATAAACCTCCTGCATGTTTTTGGTCAGTGGGAGGAGGAAACCCACGCAGAGAACATGGAGACTCCAACCAGAAATGCCCCCCCGTCGGGTGAGGCGGAAGCGCAAACCACTGCGTTTCCCAATGAAATGATCGACGCGTTTTCGTCGGAGAGAAGAGCAGCCTCATCGCCGCCGCAATGTATCACGGCGCGTTATTGAATTCAACATGTGGGGGCTGCCATATTTGTTTTTCCTGGACGGGATTTAATGCGTACGCTGTGGCACTGCGGCAGGACGGATGTCCGCCTCTCTCTCCTTCCGCCCCCAGAAGAGCCAGATCAGCTCCGCTCCGGCACGGCCGGATAGACAGATCGGGGGCTGAGAGTTTTTTTTTCTGTTTTCTTTTTTTTCTTTTTTCCCTTTCTCTTCCTCTCCTCTGCTGCGTGTCCTAGATGTCAGCGCCGCCTCCATTCGCTCGGGACGCCGTGGCGAAACGCGGCGCGGGCCCCGCAGCCCGGCCCGGGGGGGGCGGGTTGGACTCGGACTCGGCGGTGAGGAAAGTTATAAACGAGGGAATTAGATGAGAGACAAAGCGAAAGGGAGGAGGGGGGGGGGTGACTTGATGGACATACAGGGGATGAAGATAAAAACCGAAGCGGGCTATTTTTAAAGATGAATGGCTCCGGATACTAGTTTGCGGAATTAGCGGTGACAAACCACGCGTGGGCATCGGCGCTGACGACCATTCAGGCGACGCGCGGATTGGCGGAGATGGCACAGCGCGAGGATAAGCCGCCCTCTTCCTCTGCTGTATTGAAAATCTGTAATCTGTCCTGTAAACATCGGGTTCTTTTCAGGTTAGATTAAATCCCGGAAAAAAATAAAACAAACAAACAAACAAAAAAAAAAAGTGAACCAAACCAATGCTTCCTCCAGCGAAAAAAGCACAAAGGCGTATTGTCACAAGCGAACGCGGCAACAAACGATGGCGACTTAGCGCCGTTCTCTTACGCGCCTCAATTCACGCCGGAGATTGGTTGTGGCGTCCGCTGCGCCCCACTTTCCTGACGCCTCCCAAATTGCTGATTCTGCAATTTTCTGCTGAGGCAGGAGCCGAAACTTTCTCCGCGCCAAGCCGTTCCTAATCCCACCGACGATAAAACCTCTTTTACGGCACCCATTAGCATATTTCACATTAGGATATTTCTTTGAGCCGACCGGGGAGGCTTTTATCTCATCGCGTTCTCTTTTATTTATTTTATTTATTTTTTTCCCCATTTAATTAATCGAACACCTTCTGAAAAGGCAACACCGCGACGGAGTGGCCGGCGCTTCCGCCCCACGGCAGGAAAGTCCTTGGCTCAGTTCCGGCAGCTCGGGGCTTCCTCCGTGGAGTCCCCATGTGCCTCGTGGTCTTCGCGATTTTCCTCTCACAGTCCAAAAACAGGTTCGTTTGCGACGCTAAATACGGCGTACGAGCGAGAGTGAACGGCTGAGCGCCTGGATGTGACGTGGGAACGCAGATATAGATAATTAATGAATGAATTCTGAATGAACTTTCTGCAAAGTCGCTTGTTTTCACAACCGCTCGGTGACCAGAGGAGCGCAGCTACAAACGTGACACTAAAACTAAAAAGCTCATTTATTATCATGTA
Organism: Fistularia tabacaria; assembly: GCA_901007705.1. Classification (NCBI taxonomy): domain Eukaryota; kingdom Metazoa; phylum Chordata; class Actinopteri; order Syngnathiformes; family Fistulariidae; genus Fistularia; species Fistularia tabacaria. The sequence continues at coordinate 34,952 of CAAKHD010023301.1, forward strand.
CATTTGAATAATTAATTGTGTTCTTGTACGGGTGAGCGCAATGGATGATAAATGATAAAGATTTGGCCCTTAATTTACATCTGGCTTTTATTTATTTACTTTTCGCACCAACTACCGGACGTCAAGATGCGATCAATTCCTCAGCGCTCCTGCCGGGGCTAGCTTAAGCTGCACAGGTGGAGCATGCAGGTCGTGGGGAGCGAGATATCAGAGGATGGAAATCGGTGGAGGGTGAGGGTTCGGAGAGCTTTCCGGGCTCTGTCACATCCCGAGCTTTCTGTTCCCGGCCTTGTTCCTGTTTCCCATCCCTCCTCCAGAGTCCCGGTGTATCTAAACTGCCTGCGTTCCAGGGCTCAGCGAACGGATGGTGGTCAGAACATACCCTGCCAGTATCTTCGGGGTCGCCTTGTCTCCTGAGTCCCAGCACAGGAAGACGGCGGCCGCCTTAGTCTGTGCTTCGCCTGACGACCATAGCAACACAGATGACACTTAAGCTAGTTAATGCAAGAAGATCCAAGAAGATTTGGACTCCTCGTTCTCCATTACTGACCCCCCTCCAGTCCCTTACCTGCCTGAGCTCTCCACATAGAATCAAGATACTGGAAGATTCTGAAGATTCTGATCCTAACTCCAAACATCCGTCCATTCCCGCCCTACGTGTACTGCATATAGATGCAGATCCTGGAGGATCGTGGAAGATCTTGACGGCCGCCGCCCCTCCAGTCCCTGCCCCCACCCCCTGTGCGACGTTGACTTTTAGCTCCTGGCTCCCTTGAAAACTACTTCCTTCCCCCTGTAATCCAGCTGATCTGTAGCTCACGTCGGATGGATCAACAGAAGGTAGGTGTCAGAAACATTCGAGGAGAGGCGTTGCAGTGAGGATGTGTGCCAGCAGCCATGGTTAGCTTAGCATCCAACACCCTCTAGCTACTTGCCACCTTGTACAACTTCCTTCTCCCTGTAATCCAGGTGACCTGTATCGCAGGTGGGATGACGTCAGAAAAATGGACGTGGGAAACGTTCAAGGGGCGCGTTGGAGCTGCTCGCCGGCGGTCACTGTTAGCTTAGCATCCAGCCGGGATGCTATGATGGCGGGAGCACTGCTGAGCGCGTGGGGGGGGGGGGCTTGAGACGGCGCCACATTTGTTTGGTTTCACTCTCACCGGTGAAATCGCATCATGTAAGTAGGTGACGAGCGAAAACCAACGCATCTTTTGATCTTTTGCTTCAGACGGGAGGAGGTGGGGTGTGTCTCTGTGTGTGTGTGTGTGTGTGTGTGCGTGTGTGTGTGTGTGTGTGTGTGTGTGTGTGTGTGTGTGTGTGTGTGTGTGTGCGCGCGCCCGCGCGCCTGCCCCCCTGTGTCACCTAGCAACTCCGCCAGCTGTTTCTGTGTAAATCACAGCCTGTCAGGTATAA
>CAAKHD010023301.1:47389-59848 GCA_901007705.1 Fistularia tabacaria
TGTGTGTGTGTGTGTGTGTGTGTGTGTGTGTGTGTGTGTGTGTGTGTGTGTATGTGTGTGTTGGGGGGGGGTAAAAATTGAAAAGGATCGCGTGGAATTCAAAACCTCACAAACCACCTTCAACCACCGGGGAAAAAGCCCGGCGAAGGCGAAGTGCGACGCTACTAAAATAAATTAATATGAAAATGAAAAAGGGTGAAATTTGATGAATATATAAGAAAATAAAAATCAAATAAAATCAAAAAAAGTGAATTAAAGAAAGCAAATTAAAATAAAATAAAAGTAAATTAGATGAAGTAAATTAAAGGGAATAAAGAAAATAAAATGAAATAAAACAAATAAGTAAAATAAGATAAAATCCATGCATTATGCAACACAGTGACTGATTTAGTGGATTTCAATAGAAGTGACGGAAAAAAAGGCCTCCAGAAAAATAAAATAAAACAAAATAAAATAAAATAAACGTAATCTGTATTTTATGTAACATTGGCAACTGATTTAATGGATTTCAAATGCAGGCAGACCCTCGCCCCCCCCGCTCAAATGGAAGTGACACAGAATTAAAAAAAAAAACAGTTTAAATAAAATACAAATAAAATACAAATAAATACAAATAAAATAAAATAAAATAAAATAAAATAAAATAAAATAAAATAAAATAAAATAAAATAAAATAAAATAAAATAAAATAAAACAAAATAAAATAAAATAAAATAAAATAAAATAAAATAAAATAAAATAAAATAAAATATTCCATACATTATTGCCTTATGTAACACTGACCCCCCCGCCCTCATTAAATCCAATAAATCAGTGGGCGTGTTCATAATGCATGGATGTTACTTGGGAAGAGGCTCCAAATGCCAAGGGAGGGAGAGAGAGAATGAAAAAAACATTTTAAAAATAAACTCAAAAGGCTGACAGCGGTTTCATGGCGTCGCCCAGTCTGGCCGCGGATATCCCCGAACAACACGGACGCCGCCATCTGATGAAGTGACGGCGAACCCGCGGGCCCGACCCTCTCCCGTACTTCTCACTGAGCGAGGACTCCTTATCGCAGATGCCGCCCTCCCAGGGTAATGGCGGCGCTTGCTGTCAGCAGAGAACACAGAGATAATGTTTCACGGGCAAATGAACGTCGGAGGAGAGAGGGGGGCTTTTCGGCGCCCGCTGATCCGAGCAAAAAAAAAGAGGCAGCGGCGACTGGGGGACTCCGCTCTCTTCTACGCCTCGGAAAGAAAAACTCACTCGGCTCGGTCTCTGTCCTCTGCCCCGGCCTACGGTTCCCGTCATTGGCTGAGAAGCTGAGCCCCGCTGATCCGGCTGGCGGCTGCCATGGCCACCGTGTGTGTGTGAGTGTGTGTGCATGTGTGTGTGTGTGTGTTTATATGTGTGTGTGTGTGTGTGTGTGTGAAAGAGTGAATTCAAAGCGCTTTGAACCCCGCAAAGTGTAAAAGTACCAAATAAGTTGAGATCATTTGCCATTTGAACGGCCTGGATGAGTGAATGACAGGGTGAATGGCTGTTTGCCACGATATGAAGTGAATGAATGAGTGAATGGTTGCGTGTCTCTATGTGACACGTGAGTGAGAGGATGACATTTTGTCTCTCGATGAGGTGTGAGTGAGAGGGTGAATGGCTGAATGTCTCTAGATGAGAGAGTGAATGGTTTCTCCATGCGATGAGTGAATGGTTGATTGTTCTATATGATGTATGAATGACAGAGTGAATGGTTGCATGTCCCCATTTAACAGAGAGAGGGTGACGGGTTTTAAGTCTATATAAGGTGTGAATGGGAGGGTGAATGGATGAATCACCTTCTGTGAATGACGGGGTGAAAGGCTGAATGTCTTTATATGTCGTGTCAACGAGAAGGTGAAATGTTGTTTGTGTCTACCTGAGATGTGAATGACAGCATGAACGTTTTTTTATCTCCATATGACGTGTGAATGACAGAGTGAATGGCTGCAGGATCTGTGAGTGAGGGGGTGAATGACTTCTCTATGTGATGAGTTCATGGTTATGTCTCTATATGACCGACCCATCCGGATTCCTGACAAAAGGAAAAATCGTGATTGATAATGAATGAATGAATGAATGAATGAATGAATGAATGAATGAATGAATGAATGAATGAATGAATGAATGAATGAATGAAATATGTCAAGTCCGTGGCCAGAACAACATTTATACATGTTTTATATGGGGCTTAGCTTTGTTTTCCATGCATAACTGTGACGTTTTACAGCAATAAAATTACCATCACTTGCAAAACAGGCTTGTTAAACCTCCGCGAGGAGGAAAATATACCCGAGCCACAGCGCGTTTGTACGTTGTGTTAGCGGGGCTCAACATGGATCCCGTGATTCCGGATTCAAATGAACAAGTAACGCCCGGGAAACACAATGCAAATCGCGTTGAGCCCGCGCCTCGGGTTGAATAACTACCCCGATGTCTCTCCACGCCAGGCCGGGAGCTCGTTTCAGAAGCTCCCCCGTGAGCTAAAACGCCGGGTCGGCGGGAAACGGCGCACAGACGAGACGGCGCTTTCTATTCGTCTGAGGGAACGCCACCTCGCTTATTTCTCCCCGCGACAATTTCCCCAGAGTTACAAATAAACAGACAACGAGCAGGTTCCAGATGAGGCACGTCCAGTTTCCAGCGAACGCTTTGGAATATTCATAACCGAGCGTTTTGAAAGTCCCGCGCTTTCGACGTGTAAAGTCGGATTATCAGGAGGGGAAAAAACGTCACCCCGTTCGTAACCCGGCATTCCTCGTCTCCAAGGAGACGGGAGCCATCGATCTGCAGCCTTGAGCCGTCGGGATGAAGTGGATGATCTGCCGCCGGAACCCTTTGTCCTGATCCTGACCGGCGCCTGATGCTCGGTCTGAAACTCGCGGCCTATTCCTCCGACTGAGCCCGCCGCCGCCGCCGCCGCTGGGGATACCGGGCGCGCTCAGTGCGGCGCCGACTTGGTAATGAACCCACGTCAGGATCGGGGCTAATTAGTGTTTTACATTCTGATTTCTCTGCGGTGTCTCTGTGACAGATTACGGCTGTTTAGCATTCCCCGCGCGCACCGCGGACAAATAAGTGCAAAACATCTTCATCATCTGACGGAGGAGCGCAAGGGGGGGGGTTAAAATATCCCGACGCACTTTAACCTCAGCCGGGGACTGGCAAGCGACAAGCGTCTGTCCAAAACCGGAGCGCAGCCTCGGATGGGAAATGGGAATTCTGAGTGGGATGACAACAATCATCAAAGAAACCGCTGATCTGTGAGAGATTAGCCTCTGTCGCGTCCCAGTTGCACAATTTCCGGAGATTTCCGGTACTGAAGGACGACGGCAGCATGAATTGATGGCCACATTGTTTATGTAGTAGAAAAGGTTTGATGGCAAGACTATGGCTATATTTATATAAAGCGAATAAATACCAATAATAAACGTTAAAATACGTCCATTTGTATTCTAGACGTGGATATTGCTCTGACTTTGAACTGTTTACATGTCATGTGCGTGTTCAGCACTTTGGACAATTTGTGAAATTTGATTTCAGATAACTGTGTGTGTGTGAGTCACTATATGATGAATTTAACGCTTTTTTAATCTATAGATGAACTTAACGTTTAAGTCAACATCGATGATTCTGATATCTGAGTCGATGAATTGGTGAATTACCGTTTAAGTATGGCAGAATGCGGTACTTGAGTCAATGAATGGATGAACTTGGTGTTTTGGTCAATATATGGATGATTTAATGTTATCAGTCAGTGAATGATGGATGGATGATATTTGGATGGATTTAATGTTTTCCTCAATATATGGATGAATCTGATGTTGTTTGTCGATTTAGCAATGACTTTAATGCTCAAGTCAAAGACAAGATGAATGAAGGTTTAAGTCAATATGTTGAGGAATTTTATGTTTGATGGTTCTCAGCAAGTAAAAGGTGACCTTGACTTTGCAAGTGATGTTGCTTTCTGCACTGATGCTGCACAAGACGTGCGCTCAGGTAGGACGAGCACACCAAAGTACTGAATTCGACGAAAACCACCAGAATATTTCTAGCAGCCAGCGGCATCTCCTGGAGGAGCCACACTTCAAATAGCGTTCTCTGCGGTACATCCCCAAACATTTCTGAAATTGTCAAATCTCGCTCCCTTGCGCTCGCTGGGCATGTTATAAGACTTGAGGACGTTTCTGGAATGGTACTCTTGTGGTCACCAAATGCAAGACAGAGTGTCGGACATCCCATCACGGCCTCAGCGTTAAACTGGCCCAAGCTTGGACCGCCCCCGGAAGCCTTGGAGAAGGTGTGGAAAACCCGAATCAAGATGAAAACCAAGACTACAGGTTTTATAGCTACTGTAAAACCCAAACTCTTGCGCAGCTCCAACTCCTTGACACTAAAGTCTACCACTGACAGAAGAATCGACAGGGCTTGTGCCGGAATGCTTCCAGCAGCCGATCAGGCATCTTCTGTCGGAGCCACACTTCAGATAGGGTTCCCCACGGTACGCTACCAAAAATTTCTGAAGTCATCAAATCTCGCGTGCCCGCTCTTGCCAGTCATGTCCTACAACACAAGGAATCTGTTGGAACAGTGTGACGTAGGACATCCCATCATTACCTCAATGAATCTATTCCACCCCCACGGCATCAGTGTTGGACCAGTCTCACTATATTAAATGGCTGACGGCAAAAGTTCTAATGAAGGTGCGTTGTTGACGAACCAAAAATCCAACGTTCCTCCGCCGAGCGTAGAACGTCAACGCGGCTGGGCGATGCAGCGTCATTTGGAATTGACGTTGGCCGAATTCGCGTCATCTCACTCGGTTTGATTTCCAGTTTAAATGCAAGACCTGTCTCCTTTTAAAGATAATATGAATTCTGCGGCATGCACACAATAGAACCCTGTGTTCAAGTTTGCTCAGATTTCAGCACATTTGATGCCGCTCAGATACAAGCTGTTGTAATGCACCGCGGTTAGAATATTAGGCTCCCCAGTTCGACAGTCGCCCTTCAGAAACGGAGGGGCTGAAGTCAGAACGGCGAAAAAACAAGTCATTTCAGAAGTTAAATGCATGAATTGCTTTGAGTCGAGTTTCCTGTGAGAGCCTTTGTCGGTTTTCTGTTTACGCCTTATTAAGGCGAGGAGCTGTCAAGGTTACCGCTCCGCAGGTTTGCTCTTCCATGTTGCTTCGGAGCGCGTTTTTCAACATCCCTGCACCAAACATACAAACAAATCCCAAACTTCCCGACTTCTGAAGTGGCTGAAAAAAAAAAGGGAGGTTTGGCGGAGGACAAAGAGCGTTGCCGGGTATTTGGAGCAGCACCGCCCGCCGCAGAAGACTGGTGACGCACTCAGGAGGAGGCAAAATAGACAAATAAAAAGACAGCATCAATATCATCCACAGCAGTCACATTTTATCTTTCAAGTCTGTTTCACATCGACACGTGTGTGTGTGTGTGTGTGTGTGTGTGTGTGTGTGTGTGTGTGTGTTTGTATGTGTGTGTGTGTATGTGTGTGTGTGAGTGTGTGTGTGTTTATCAGTGTATGTGGAGGGAGATATTGTTTTATCTGCCGCAACGGCACTTTAATCCCTCGTACGTCTCCCTCAGTGGCACTGAACTGTTTCAATTGTAACTGAGGGGAAAAAAATAAAATAAAATAAAATAAAATAGAATAAATAAATAAATAAATAAACAAAAATAATTTAAACAAAAAAAATAATAATTAATTGATTTTTGATTGAATGATTAATTAACTCATTCATTCATGAATTAAATAACGCACCTTATCTGGGAAAAGGTAACGTGGACTCTGATAACGTAACAGCTCTGCAGGTCGAACGCATGTACATGTATGTACACATACATTCACACACATACATAAATACCCACGCATACATACATACACACATACATCCATGCATACATACATTCACACACATATATATATACACACACACACACACATACATACATAGATACACATACATACACACATACATACATACATACATCCATACATACATACATACATACATACATACATACATACATACATACATACATACATACATTCATACACACATATACATACTGTACATGCATACATACATTCAAACACATGCATAAATACACACACATACATATATACATACATACACGCATACATACATACACACATACATACATGCATACATACACACATACATACATACATTCATACACACACATACATACTGTACATGCATACATACATTCACACACATGCATAAATACACACACATACATATATACATACATACACGCATACATACATACACACAAACATACATACATACATACATACATACATACATACATACATACATACATACATACATACATACATACATACATGAACACACATACATACATACATACATTCATGCACGCAGATACATACATACATACATACATACATAGATACACACACACACACACACACACAAACACACACACACACACACAATGTTAGATCTGGCAACCCTCCGGTCGGAAGGTTGGCGGTTTGATTTTTAAAGTGTCCTCGGGCCAGAAACCGAGACCTCAGACGCTCCCGGTGGTCCGGCTAGCACCTTGCTGTTAGCATCGCTGTTTGTGACTCTGTGAAAGCGTTGATGAAAACACCATATAAGTGGAGACCATTTAACATATATGTTTGTGTGTCTGTGAGTGTTTCTAAACATTAAAATTTGATGGCATCTGACTCAGACCGCTGTGCTTCAGGTCAAACTACATCTGCTCTGACATGACAAAAATAAATGCGAGAGTCATCCGTGGCAAAATGAAAAAAATGCGCATGCACACACACACACACACAAACACAAGCTCGGGCGCAGCTCTGCACCCCACAACATCTCCACTCCACCAAGACACACACACACACGCACCACAGACTCATACCTCGCCCATGGCTAAAGTGCAGTAATCCATCCGTTACACTGAACTGCAGCCCAACACGCTTAATAATGAATGAATCATAAAATCAAAACTGACAAGCAGCAATTGAAACGTGGCCATTTGTTTCGAGAATTAAAAATGCAGAAACACCCGTGTAAATTATGAATGGCGCCTGAAACCTCACTTGGAGGACGACGACCCCGGGTGACACGAGAAGGCACGTCTCGTGAAATAACTTGTGAAATAACTTACAAACAGAACCGACTCTCGACCCGTTTTGAAGGAAGCGAGAGGAAGAAAATTCATTCGGAAAATGCCTGATAATCAGACATGGAACGCACCTCGGATAAAATCCGAATCGGACATTCATTTCGTTCATTATCTACACCGCTTTTCCTGCTCTCAGGATCGTAGGGTTGCTGGAGCCTAGCGCAGCTGTCGCTGGGCGAGAGGCGGAGCTCAGCCTGGATCGATCGGAGGGCCCCATCGAGAAAAATACAACTGTTCACTCTTTCATTCCCCAGTTGTGTGGAGACATACAGCCCTTCACTCTTTCATTCACCGGTCATTCAGAGCACCATTTGGTAGCGGTCCGCAAAGAAAATCTTTCTCGGTACAAATGATAGTTTTCTCATTAGACCTTCCGGTATTATTTTGAAAAACGACCCTTTCCGTCTTCGCCTCGCTGCCGCTCTTCACTCTGTCGTGCCGTTTCACACGTCAGCTACCACAAGCTAACCTTAGAAAAAACATGAGACGGCGACAAAAGGAAGGGAGGAAACGAGCAAAATGATGAGACGGCAGAAGCGTCGCAGACTGCCAGTGAAAAGAAAGCTGCATTTAAAAGAAAATACCAGGATTCCTACCTAAGCTAGTGATTCATCGCAGCAGGTGATACACGAGGATGCAGCGAACGGCTCCCACTGACTCTACAAAGATGGTGAATTGATTGTGCAAAATGATTATAATTGCTAAATATAAAGGATGATGGTTGCATTTAAATTAAAAACAGCGAACTGACAAAAGCTTTAATTATTTTAACCCCCGCGCCTCAAATTTTTTATGCATAAAACTGGCTCCTGGTACAGAATCCAACCAGAGACCTTCCCGCTGTGACGTGAAGCGCTAACCGCCGCGCCGCTTGAATACAACATTAACTAAAAATAATACTCACAGAATATACCTGTGGAGGATTAGCTTTTTCTTTGATTTGCAGGCAAGTTTGGCGTCGGGACATTTATCAGGCGCTTAAGCTGCAACTTAGGTTTCCGCGGCACCTTCAACAAGGCAACCCGGGCCGTTCACTCAACCGCCGGCCGTCTCCGAAGAGAGACAGTGAGGGCGGCGAGACATTCCTGAACCGCGTGAATGGAGCCAGACGCGCGTGGCTTCTTCAAAACCACGGATTAAGTAAGCCAGATTATGTTGTTGTATCAGGGCTCGGTGTCAGCCGCGCCGGGAGTTTAAGGAAATCGGATCCACGGCGGCTTAAAATCAGAGAGGAGAACAGAAGCCCTCGGCGAAACGTACGAGGGGGAGATCTGACGGTTTAGTCGGCGCGACCTGGACTCGACTGATGTTATATAAGTAAATAAAATTCCATATAAAAATGTCGTGAATCTCTATGTCATATCTCTGACAGGGTTTTAAAACTCTGGGTAAACAAACCCGAAGAGCAACCTGATGGCGTCACGCCCCGCTAAAACCACCACCGGCCGCTTCCCCGCCGGGGAAGTGACAGGCCAATATTATCAGGTGACACTTCACGGAGGGGGGGCGTCTCCGCTGGGGACCCGCAGACAAATATACAACCCGAAGGCAGGAAGGGATATGACACGTTTCTGTTTTCGCTCGGGTGCGTGTTTGACGTCGCAGAATCATTGTTTTATACTGCCGACGCGTTGTTAGCTGAGCCTAGCATGGTGACTCAGAGCGGCGGGGAAACGGCTCCCTCGATAATATTCAAGTATTCATTCATTCGTCATTTTTACCGCTTATCCTTCACCCGGGGGGTCACGGGGGGTGGGGGTGGGGGGGGTGGAGGGGGCTGGAGCCTATCTGAGCCGACATCGGGCGGGAGGCGGGGTTTATCGTGCGGAGACATGCAACCGTACACTGGTCACATGGAGGCGTGTGACTATCCACTCACTCGTTCACGTGATATAAATATGCAACTCATCATACGTAGACACATATCCGCTAACTCTCTCTCTCATCATGGTCAGGCTTGTCCATTCATTCTCTCATTCACTCGTCATGAAGAGACATAAGATCGTCATATAGAGGCGTAAACACGCTCATTCATGTCGTAAAGACACCAAACCATTCGTCATACGGAGACATATGTCCAGTAACTTTCATTCTCTAAAGACAAGATAACTTTATTGATCCCCATTGGGGAAATTGGGCAGAGGACAGGTAGCAGAGGACATGGAGGATCATAAATAGACAAAAAAGGACAGAGGGAACAATAAGAAGAAGAATGGATAAACTGCTACATAAATAATAATGTATACTTTATTAACATGAGCGCAGGAGCAAAGTGATGATTGCAGGGAGTCTTCAGTCGTACAGATACGACTCCGGGCGGTCAGAGTTGTGTGCCGTCCAGGCTGCCGCTGTCTGGTCCGACAGCCGCGGCCACAAAGGAGAGTCGAAAGCTCGGTTCTGCATTTCGAGGCGTATTCACTCACTCTGTCGTTCACGTTCGGGCAACGCAGGGTCTTCAAAGAAACCCCGGTGAAGAGAACATAGAGACTCCACGCAGAAAAGGACCCCCTGTCGGAATCGAACCAGGGACCTCCACATCAGGAAACATATACTCGACGCTGAAATGACGAGTGTGAAATTCCGCAGCCCCTGCAGAGCCCACGAATCAATAACCCGGACCAGCGCCTTCAGCGCACCTTCTACTTTTCTGTGAAACGAAGAAGTAAACAATGTTTTGCCCTTCCCCCGCTGAAAAAGCTCTTAAGTACTTGCAAATCCCGAGTGCGAGATAAATACAAGCAGTCACACGACACACACACACACGCACACACACACGGATGACACGTCTCCTTGTCTCCCACACGATGCTGCTTAAGCCACCGTCCTCGAGGTGATCCGGGATCAAACGTGGGTCACCGCACACACACACGGGGGGGGGGGGGTCAAAAACACAGCTTCCTCCCTGATGAGGAGCGAATGCATTTTTGAAAAGTGAAAATACTCAGATAAAACGTAAGGTCTCGTTTATTTATTTTTTTTGTTCGGTGGTGGAAGCGGCCTGGAGGAGACGCTTTGAAGAAGATCGCGGCTGCCATCGCTCCGTTTCGCCGACGCCGCCGACGTCCCCTATCTCCTCCAGATTTTATCCCCCCTGCGGTGTTGCGCCCCGCCACATTTGTTCCAGCGAATACACTGGTCCTCCAGATAAACTGGTGCAACGCACAAGCAATTCAACCTTGAAATAAAAGATGCTAAAAATACCCACATACGGCAGTTTATATATTTTTTTTTCCTTTTTTTGTGGACGGCTTGTTTGTATTCGAGGTACATCGGGAGCCAATCTGTTCCCTGCCACTTCCCTGGGCTTCAACGGAACAGTCTCCGCCGAGCGATTTACAGGCGATATAAGAAATATGGATCACGCTTTGCCTGGGACGAGAGGGAGAGCGCGAGGCTGGGTTTTTTTTTTTTTGTGTTATGTGTGATACATGTCATGGCTGAGTGGGCGAGAAGTAGGGATGATTGCTCGTGGGACGCCGGAGAGGCAGGAAAAACCATGGCGGCAATAACGCCTGTGTCGTTCGGCGGCGTACGTGACATAAAGTGGAAAACGAATTGGAATAAAGCAATGAACACAATTCACGTATTTGGAACAATCTAGATGGTTTGAACAAATAATACGGTTAGTGACAATGTGTTTTATGGAAAACAAACATTTATTCAGTCGTTATCTGCATCGCTTATCCTGCGCTCAGGGTTGTGAGGGGGTTGGAGCCGAATCCCGCTGTGATCGGGCGAGAGGCGGGGCTCGGTTCACCCCGGATCGGTTGCAATCGCAGGGCCACATTTCGGGACAAGCAACCATTCGCTCACTCATTCATTTTTCAGGTTGAAACATACCAACATTCACTCACCCATTCACCCAGAACCCAGACGAAACCCGCGCAGACACGGGGGGAACATGGAGTCTCCACTCAGAAAGGCCTCCCTGTCGGAATTGAACCAAGGACCTTCTTACGGTGAAGTGGAATTGATCGAGTGATGGATAAAAAAAAAAAAAATTTAAAAACGGCATCCGCAAAAACCCCTGCTTAAGTCCCGTTGTCATTCTCTATGTTAGCGCTGTTAGCATAGCGTTTTTTGCTCTGCCGCGGGCTGCAACTGGCTATCAAGCGATGCGATGAAAAGGCGGACGGGCGCATCGGCGGAATCGCACATGAGAAATATTGCCGGCGCGTTTGCATGTTGGAGTGCGGCGCGGGGCGAGCGCTTCTCGGAAAAAAGGCCCCTCCGTGCCTCCGCAAGCGCTCACGGCATCAGCTCCCGCTTGTTTGTTTTTTTTTGCACTAAAAGCAACATGGAGGAGCGGCGAAGCCTCTGGATGGCTCACACCTGCCACTCGGACCGTGTGTGCACGTGTGTGTGCATGTGTGTGTGTGCGTGCACCTCACCCACAGGCCTGCCAGAGGTAGGCTGTCAGCTAATTTGCAAAACAATGGGCAGTCACCTGTGTCTCTCCATGCGCACACACACACACACACGCACACGCACACGTACACACACACGCACACACACATACACACACAGTACCGTCTGTTTTCTGTGCATTCACACTCTGAAGTGGCAGGGATGGTTATACTCATCCGTGTGTGTACGTGTGTACGTGTGTACGTGTGTACGTGTGCGTGTGTATGTGTGTGTGTGTGTGTGTGTGTGTGTGTGTGTGTGTGTGTGTGTGTGTGTGTGTGGGCACATTTGCACCAAAACACAATTATTTAGGCTAATTTACCAGATGCTAGTTGGGAGCGGGTATGCAAACCCGGGTCCCAGGTGTGCGCGTGCGTCCAGCATTGAGGGTGTGTGTGTGTGTGTGTGTGTGTGTGTGTGTGCGTGTGTGTCAGGTATCAGGGTATTCCGATAATTTGCCGCCATCCCGTCAATACCCCACCCCCCCAACCCCCCCGCCCCCATTCGTCCTAAAACACAGCAGACCCCTAATAACCTTGAATTTTAATGCACTCTCGAAGAGGAAAAAAAAAAAAAAAGGAAAAATGATATCATGCCCCAGCAGCCGGGTGTAAATTAAAGCGAGGACGTTTCTAATTACCCCAGGGTAGCCCGATACCCGTCCTGGTGAGAGCCTCCGCTGATGCTGCAAACGGGTGATAAAATTCAACCACTGGCCCCTTTGACCACCATCCAGCTTGAGTTTCCGTGCCCAACCCCCCCCCCCCCCCCCCCCCCCCCGGGGGGGGGTGGGCACCTTTTTCCTGCCCAAATTGACCCATCGGTC
>CAAKHD010023432.1:11623-18462 GCA_901007705.1 Fistularia tabacaria
AAAATTGCATAGTTCGCTCCAGATTATTGCTCATTGATTGCTGATTAGTTTTTAAACGATAGCATAACGACAGGACATTCAGAGAGCCGCTCCCGCGGGGTGAAGCACTACACAGAAGGTTACATCGTCAATGTGGCGCCGCCGCCGTCCTCCCGACCTCGCCGGGGGGAAGTCACCGACAGGAAGTGGGACCGAAACGCCGCGGCGGGCGGAAACACAGGGAAGTCCGTCTCTGGTGGATCCGTCCCGCCGCCACCCGTCCCCTCCTCGCCCTCAGGACTCGTGGAAGATGGCGTTCAGCTGGGCGTTCATCAGCCGCTCGTGGTGCGAGTGTCCGTCAAACCCCATCAGCCCGTCCACTTGCGGCTCCCCGCACCTGGGGTTGGGCGCCCCGCCGCCGTAGACGCCGCCGCCGCCGCCATAGTGCACGCTGAAGGCGAAGCTCTTGTCGTAGTCGGAGGCGCCGACGGCCTCGTGCTTGAAGGACGAGGAGAAGTTGCCGTTGATGCTGAGGGGCGGGCTGAGCGGCGGGTCGAACGCCGGGCCGTCCGACACCAGGACGCTGTCAAAGAAGGGCTCCAGGGGCCCGTAGGGCTGACCTTTGACCTGGTGGAAGATGTGGGAGGGCTCCATGCTGCCGTACGGCGGGCTGGGCAGGCCCGCCGTCAGCCCGGGGCTCTGGTAGGAGAAGTGTCCGGGGTAAGGGGCGGCGCCGGCCGGCGGCAGGTGGGCGGGCAGGTCCGGGGTCTGCTCCGGCAGGAAGGTCCGCGGGTTGAGCTGCAGGCAGCCCGCCACCAGGTTGGTGGTCGGCTGAGACAGGCCTGCGCGCACAACCCATACACAGGAAATCAGAATTTTAGCACGTCATCAACCGACTCTCGCTCATAGTTTACGGACGATATCAGTGATTGATTATGTCTGCCGGCTGTCAGTGCGCCGGACGACGGACTGACAAAGCGAAACTGCAAGTCAGGGCTTTTAATTTGAAAAGTCAGCGGTGGACATCACGAAACATCCCGCTTAGATGGGAGTCATACCAAGTGTTGCACTTTGATGGACGCGCTGGAGAAATATGCGTTGTTATGATTATTCGTACTAGTGGCCGTAGTCGTAGTGCTATCAGATCTCGGACAAACGGTCTGAAAACAGACGATTGATTGGAGACCCTAAATTGTGAATGGGAGGGTGAAAGTATGTCTCCATAGGACGGGTGAATCAGTGAATGGTTGGTTCTACCTGTAAGTCTGAATGGGAGGGTCAATAAATGTATGCTTCTCAATGACATTTGAATGGGAGAGTGAATGTTTGTACGTCTCAATATGGTATGTGAATGGGAGGGTCAGGAGTTGTATGCTTTCATAGGATGTTTGAATGAGAGGGTCAACAGTTGTATTTCTATATACGACATTTGAACGGGAGGGTCAGGAGTTGTATGCTTTCATAGGATGTTTGAGTGGGTACGCCTCTATGAGATGTGTGAATGACAGAATGAATGTTTTTACATCTCAATATGATGTGTGAATGTGGGGGTCAATAGTTGTATGCTTCTATATGATGCTTGAACGAGAGCGTCAACAGTTGTATGCTTCTATGTCACATTTGAATGAGAGGGTCAACAGTTGTATTTCTATTTATGACATTTGAACGGAAGGGTCAGAGTTGTATGCTTTTACAGGATGTTTGAAAGGGTACGCCTCTATGTGATGTGTGAATGAGCGAGTGAATGTTTGTACGTGTCAATATGATATGTGAATGAGAGGGTCAATAGTTGTATGCTTCTATATGACGTTTGAATGAGAGGGTCAACAGTTGTATGCCTCGATGTGATGTGCGAATGAGCCAGTGAACGGTCGCGCGCCTCTGACCTTTGCAAAGCGCCTGGACGAAGCTCATCAGGTCGGGCGCCTTCCCGGAGCGCAGGATCTCGCTCAGCGCCCAGATGTAATTCTTGGCCAGGCGGAGCGTCTCGATCTTGGACAGCTTCTGGGTTTTGGAGTAACAGGGGACGACCTTCCGCAGGCTCTCCAGGGCGTCGTTCAGCCCGTGCATGCGGTTCCTCTCGCGGGCGTTGGCTTTCATTCGACGGATCTTGAACCTGCGCGAACACGACGAGGGTTAGCCAACGGGTTCACTGCTCATCGAAAACACCCCGGCTGAGAGCGGCAACACCCCTGACGCCCCCGTATGAGGACACGCTCCTGGGAAGCACTTCCTTCATGTTCAGAGTCAACCATTCGCTCGAAGAAATAGAAGAAAGGGACGAAAAGACAAGCGTGGATTCATTTTAATCGTTTTTCGTGAAAGGGTGAATGGTTGCATGTCTCTAGGATCGAATACCGGTCCAGGGTGAACTCCGCTTCTTAGCTAATGACCAACCCTGACCGCCGGATTGGCAGTGCAGATAATGAATGAATGAATGAATGAATGAATGAATGAATGAATGAATGAATGAATGAATGTGTGTTTGAAACCCGTCATTTTGTTGGCTGATAAAACCCAGTCGACCTCTGAACATTCGCTTTTCCTGACGGCTTTCTGAAAGAGGAGCGAATCGCCGCGACGGCACGATGTCGCGCCACAACGTCCGAAGGCCTATTTTCAAAACTAAAATCCACCATCCAGTCACGCGTGTCCAGGGCACGCCTTGCCGACCGTCTTTTTCGGGAAAATAAATCAATAGATTATCAATAAATAACGAGAAAACAGCTAATCGGCCGATCCTGAGCGTGTTCATGTTGGAAGCCCCCTGGTGGCCGGGTCAGGTGTAACAGCAGAGATATATTCGGGGGGGAGAAAAACAACCTGCACAAATTGGGGTCAAATCCCTCAGAACGGGAGGTCAGCTGTTGTTACCGTGGTAACAAAGGACGCTCTCTACAGCCAGGGGTTGCCATGACAGTGATTTTCTGTGTTGTTTTTTTTTAATCATCAAGCTCTTTGCCAGTGTTTTTTTTAACCTAATTTTTATGCTATTTTTAAGGAATTTTCTGGATTTTTGAAAATATTTCCTCGCTATCATCGTATAGTTTTACGATACGCGTTGTTTGTGACAGGGTTTTGCCTCTGACCCTCATGGAGGATAACCAAAAAAATAAGGACAATTTGTTCTCTCAAAAATGAAAGAACTGATTTATTCAAAAATGATATTTCTATGTTGCTAAATTTAATTCAATTTAATGTCATTTAGTTTGTTTTTTTATCTTATTTTGTTTCATTTTATTTCATTGGATATGATTTTGTTTTGTTGTATTTCATTTTATTTTCTTTATCTTTCCCACACTAAACAGGAGCATGAACGGCAATTTCTGCAATTTGACTTCATTTTGTTACATTATATAGCAATATATTTCTTTTAGTCTTTCCTGGAATAATAAATAGCATCAACAGGCTTCTTAATTTTATTTTATTTTATTTTACTCATTATTCCCACACTAAAAAAAGCATGAATGTAAAATTTAAACTTACATTTATGTAATCGTATTTGATAATTGTTCAATTGTATGGTATTGTTTTGTATTTCATTTGTCTTTCCTGAAATAATAAAGAGCGTGAACGGACTTCTTAATTTAATTCAATCTTATTTTATTTTATTTTATTTTAAATGCTTTTGTCTTTCCCACAATCATAAAGAGCGTGAATGGGGGACTTAAATGTATGGGATTTTATTTGATTTTGTTCAATTTTATGGCATTGTATTGTATTTAACTTGTCTTTCCCACAATAACAAAGAGCATGAATGGGCTTCTTAATTTAATTTTATTTAATTTTATTTAATTTTATTCTAATGCATTTATCTTTCCCACAATAACAAAAAGCATGAATGGGCTTCTTAATTTAATTTAATTTTATTCTATTTTTATTCTAATGCATTTATCTTTCCCACAATAATAAAGAGCATGAATGAGGGATTTAAATGTATGGGATTTTATTTGACTTTGTTAAATTTGATGGCATTGGATTGCATTTCATTTGTCTTTCCCGAAATAATACAGAGCGCAAACAGGCTGCTCAATTTTATTTCGTTTTATTTATTGTTCAATGTTTTTCTTTTTAGATTTTATTTCAGTGCATTTATCTTTCCCACTATAATAAAGAACACCAAGGGGCCTCTTAATTTCACTTCAATATGTTTGAGCTTATTTGGTTTTATTTGATTTTACTTTAAGGCATTTATCGTTCCCACCAGAATCACTTGAACGTATTTAATTTTCGTGTTATTTTATTTTATTTGATTTTGTTTTATCTTTCCCACGAAATTAAGGGGATTGGGGTTTTGCAGAACGTGCATTTCCGCTCACGGCCACTAGTGGGCGCCAGCGAGAAATTCACGGAATCTGCAAGATTGAAAATCCGCCGACGGGCAAGTGCATGAGAAATAGGGCGAACCCAGAAGGACGGAGAAGAACCTCCTCCTCTTCCTCACCTCTGCAGCCGCGCCTTCGTCATCTTCTTCTTCTTCGGCCCGCGTCTCTTGGGCTTGTTCTCCCCGTCCTCCTCCTCCTCCTCCTCCTCTTCCTCCTCCTCGTCCTCCTCCTCGTCGTCGTCCTCCTCCTCCATGCGATGCTCTCCTTCCTCCTCCATCCCTCCACCTTCTCCTCCTCCTCCTCCTCCCCCTGCGGGGCTGCAGAGCTCCCGCTGCTCCTCCGCCTCCCCGCACACCGGATCCTCCCGCACCGACCGGGTCATCACGCAGAGTTTTTCGGGGATTTTGTGAACCTTTACAAAAAGAAAAGATAAAAAACAGGCGGCGAATAATTAATTCAACGGATCATTTCTATTCAGTCACATAACTTATATCGTGTATTTATAATAATAATAAAAAAACTTGTTTTGAAGCCCCAAGACGAATAAACGGCATATGAAATTTAATTTAATTTAAAAAAAATAAATCTGAATTGAATCAGTTGTTATTAGATGATAATTAACGAATCGTCCAATTAGACCCGAACATCAACGACTGCATTTTAAATAATAAACGCAAATGCGGAAATAACGCAGAGAACGAATCATCGGAGGGACGGAAGAAGTTTTATTTATTTTGAATCCAAATATTCAACTCGAGTATTTTGAATTAGAAATGAATGAAAGCGATTGAAAACACAGAGCGAGTTTTTAATGCGCGTTTCCAAAAGTAAAAAAAGTCAAATTAAAATTTCCAAAGATAGATAGATGCATAAATTGACCGCAAAATTACCTTTATTTTTAAATATCCGTGTGTTTATAACGCTATTTAACGTCGGGGAAAGTGTAATTACAGAGTAATAGCAACTATGTCATGACACAGAAATAGTAATAATGTAATTATATAGAAATAAACACGATTTTTCTAGCGTGTGTGTGTGTGTGTGTGTGTGTGTGAGGACTCGGCCTGTTTTTTGTTTTTTTTTTAAAGGCGAAAGGGAGAAAAAAAAAAATGATTTTGCGAAATTCAAAACCGGAAATTATTATCTTCGATTTAACAAAAAAACTATAAATTAAAAAAAAATTAAAAAACCGATACAACAAGTTTAGGAATGATCGATTAACAATGATCGTGGGCGTTTTATTGGTTCAGGAAAGTTTAAAACATGAAATAAACGACAGGGCAAATGAAAACATCTATTTTATTCTTGTGGGGGGAAATGAAATAAAACGACGGGCGGCGGGGGATCGATTGCAAAATGCAATCGATTATCGTTTGGATATTTTTTTTTTTTTTTGAAAAAGGAGCTCAGGTTGACAGAGGGAAGGAGGTTATCGATCAGGTATCGGGGATGAATTGGGAAAGGTTTCCTACCTGTGTGGCGGCGCTCGTCAGATGTCCTTCATTCCACGTTCCGCCTGATTTTATTCAATTCGACGTGAAGTTTGAGTTTAAACTTCTGTTAATTTATTTTTTTGATTCGATTTGATTTCCTCGTCGTCTTTCCGGTGCGCGAGCCGCCGTCTGTGAGGCGTGCGTGCGCGCCGAGCGGCTTCTTATAGCGCGCGTGGAGGCGCGCGCGCGCCCCGCCGCATATTGGCGAGCCAATAGGAGGCGGCACGCGCCCCGCGCCGCCTGCGTCACGAGGGTCACGTGACACATCTTCCACTGGTGTTCGCCAAGTCTCTCCTCCTCCATCTATCCCTCCATCCCTCCATCCCTCTATCTATCTATCTATCTATCTATCTATCTATCTATCTATCTATCCATCCCTCCATCCCTCTATCTATCTATCTATCTATCTATCTATCTATCTATCCATCCCTCCATCCCTCTATCTATCTATCTATCTATCTATCTATCTATCTATCTATCTATCTATCCATCCCTCCATCCCTCTATCTATCTATCTATCTATCTATCTATCTATCTATCTATCTATCTATCCATCCTTCTATCTATCTATCTATCTATCTATCCCTCCATCCCTCTATCTATCTATCTATCTATCTATCTATCTATCTATCTATCTATCTATCTATCTATCTATCTATCTATCCATCCCTCCATCCTTCTATCTATCTATCTATCTATCTATCTATCTATCTATCTATCTATCTATCTATCTATCATCTATCTATCCTTCTTTCTTTCTTTCTATCTATCCTTCTTTCTTTCTTTCTATCTATCTATCTATCTATCTATCTATCTATCTGTCCATCCCTCCATCCTTCTATCTATCTATCCTTCGTTCTTTCTTTCTTTCTTTCTTTCTTTCTATCTATACTTCTTTCTTTCTTTCTTTCTATCTATCTATCTATCTATCTATCTATCTATCTATCTATCTATCCTTCTATACATCTATTCTATTTATTCTATCTATCCTTCCCTCTCTCATTCTTTCTCTCTTTATTCCCCCATCCTTCCATCCCTCCAT
>CAAKHD010023433.1:10794-22154 GCA_901007705.1 Fistularia tabacaria
CCCACACACACACACACACACACACACACACACACACACACACACACACACACACACACACACACACACACACACACACACACACACACACACGCTGGGGGGTGTTCAGGTTCTCTGTTCAGCGTCGCAGCAGACGATTCCCACACGTGTGACATGAAAGTGTGATGTGTCTCGCCGGAGTATAATTGGCTGGCTCCCTCCCAGACAGGCCCGTCGCACCACCCCATGTTCTTGCGTTTTAGGTCCTATAAAACGGTGTCTGGTTCGCTGATCCCACAAGCCCTCAGGGAATAGACCCCCTCATTCATGATTTGGATGGTTTGGTTCTGTCTATGATCCCTGAGCAAAGAGTTTAAGGGACTTATGCCACTGCAAACCTTATTAGTACTTTTTTTCTGTCAAAATAACAAAATATTGGATTTATTATTACTGCAAGGAGTGCCATCTATTACACATTTTCCCTAATTCTTCTCATCACAAAGCTTGTGTCAAAAATCAGAATAAAGGGATATCCCTTCAATCATTCCATATTTACAAGCCCTTTTTTATGGGGCCTTTGACAGACCTCTACAGCTGTTCCGACAAATCTGAACAACCCCGTAAAATCTTCTCCCCCGCGGCTCACGTTGTCCGGCGGAATGAAGACAGATTCATCAGGGTGGAGGGAAACATCCCATTGTGTAATGATGACAAAGAGGGCCGACCAGGCCAGAGGTGCGCTGACCCTGCGGACCCCTCTGGGCTGCTGAAGTGTGCCGGTGACCGCAGGGGTGTTGATGAACTTACGAACTGGTGGACAGTGCATTTGTTGACCTTTGGTGTCACTCGCCGGACAGCGGGCGGATGTGTCTTTAACCCCATCAGCGGTGATCAATTGACCTGAAAAATCAGAACTGACTCGGGAATCTTGGCCAATCAGCTGTCCGTTTGAAGCGCAAATAAGTCAGGATCAATGAATCGCTCAACAAATCACAGCCAAAGTTCCATTTTAACTTGAAACCTCTCAAAAGAAAATTCGTGGATTTATGTGAGTAACACAGCATTGATTTCTGGATTTTTTAAAACATTTTTTTTTGGCATTACGGAAAATCCATTCAGTGCCATCTTCTTTGCACTCGGAAGGCCCAGTGCACTGGAGGTCTAAATCAGGAATACATGACAATGAGATGAAATACTACAGGTTTCTCTTTTAATGAAAACCATATTTCAGCAAAACAAACAAACACTTATTCTATTTATTCAAGGTGGTCGGAAATAATTCAGATACTTGAATACATATATTTATTAATATTACTCTCTTACATATTTCTAGAATTTACACATTTATAGATATAAAATGATATATGTGTGATCAAAAGATTGAAGAAATGTGTCAAATAAGCAGTTAATTTGTCATATAGTCAACTCTTTTTTTCAAATGTATCCACATTTTTGTGGTGCAAAGGGTCCCTTTTATTCATCTGTGATTACAACCAGGAACCCAGTCAAGGGAGTGTTATAAAACATTCATTTTACAGCTGTGTGTTTTAAGCCCGTAATGACAAAATAAACCTGAAGGTTAATTATCCGGCTCTTAGGATCGCTTAAAGGCCAATATTACATTTTCTGAATCTTCGGTTTCTTCCCATAGCTTTCATAAAAATTAATTTTAACCTGTATTAGTTAGAGGCTTTTAGAGGCCTGGTTCTATCAGAAACATCAACAAAAGATGTGTATTATGGTGTGTGTATAAGTAGTGTGCTATAAACTAATTATGACAAATCAACCTTTATGTATTTCCTAAATAACAACATCCAGAATAGTTATGTTATTGTAACAAGCCAAAGCTTTTATTGTTACGCATTACTTTTGAAATCATTGGTGATGCATATGCGGTTGTATGGAACTTATGGCAGAGACACCTTTTCTGTTAGATAAATGTGACAATGAGAAATAATCTCACCCTCAGTCAACCGTGAAAGCCAGACAACCAGTCAATGTCCCAGCTTCTCACCGCCTGGTTAACAGTCACACCTGACATGTGTGGTGTATGGTGTGATTCAGTTAGGTTGTCTGTTTAAATAGCGCAAAAAAACAAACAACCAAAAAAAAACTATCTTATGATTTGGTTGAAAATGAATTAAGAGTAAAGCTCCCTATTCAAGCTGCGTGGTTGGTAAGTTGTAGCTAGATATCGGCCGCTCCCTAACACACAGACGCATGCATGCGCGCTCATACACACACACACACACACACATACACACACACACACGCAAACACATGTACTGAGGGGTAGTCATTTTTCACCCTTCCTGACAACTCTGGGAGAGGGTCTGCTTCCGTGTAAGGCAGACTGGCGGGACTGACACTTCCATATAGCCACGTTAATTATGGGCATCTGCTTGGATGTCGCAGTCTGGGGGCCTTCCAAGGTCCTTGGCTGTTGTCATAGGGACGGTGGAGAACCGTTGGTGGTTTGGGGGGCAGACAGAGACCCCGTTATTCTCCTGAGGGGTGGCCAGACATGACCCCCCACGACTCGCCTCTTTTGATTTGGGTGGGAAACAGCGAGGGACCAGCCAGGGGAGAGAGAGAGATCATCTTGGAGTGAGAGAGTGTGTGTGTGTGAGAGAAAGAGGCAGAGAGAGAGAGAGAGAGAGAGAGAGAGAGAGAGAGAGAGAGAGAGAGAGAGAGAGAGAGAGAGAGAGAGAGACAGACAGACAGACAGACAGAGAGACAGAGAGACAGATAGAGAGAGAGATAGAGATAGAGAAAGCGAGAGGGAGAGTTCGCAGGGATATACTGTATCACTTCATAAGTATTAATTTATAATGTATATAAAGTGTCAGATTACATTTAGGCTGCAACAGGGATTTTTGTTATTTTAGTCTAGTTTAGTTAAATATATTTGGACAAGTGCAGAGGTCAACACACTACTTTTACTCTCAGTGTTCCCCCTATGCATATATTAGCTTCAGTCTGTGCTCTGGATTGTATTGTTGTGTTTTCCCACACCTCCCTATTTGATGTCTCTTTTGTCCCTTTGAGTAAAAAAAGATTGATGAATGGTGGGAGGGCGTCAGCCCTCCCATCTGAGGGGGAAGACAGACATAAGCAGGCTGCGAGCGATCCCTGCTGGACAGCATGGGGACAGCCAAAGAGATGTCCATGAAAAGGGCAGGAAACACATGTGGATGAAGTGAGTGCAGAAATATTGGCTAAAAACACTCATGCATTCCCAGTGGTTCAGGATTTAAGATGTTCTTGAGAAAAGGTAAAAGAGTATAATCAAATTTCTTCCTATGCAGACTATGATATTTTATGATAGTACATTATATTGTGTATTTTTCTTGTTAGCAAATACGAGTGTGAGCATTTCATGTCTCCCTTCACTTGATTGATTATCATTCGGCTGATAATAAGTAATGATTCAGCAGCATATAACATTATATCAATACTTCTATACAGTGTCTTTCACAAAATGTTGAACTCGTTTGATGAAGAACGTTAAGCAGCCGTGATTGAATATATACATATATGTTGAATACAGACGCATACATCTATATGGACATACTGTATGTGTATAATGATGAAGTTATGTGTGTATATATACACACATACACGTGCAGACATGCAAATACATTTAGTTGCCTTCTTCAAATAATTGCCCAATCAATTTTTTGACTTGTTTTTGCCTAAATCAACTCCTTATTCAACATATGGCTCAGTGTTTTTTGTTTGCTGAAAAACTTGAAGAAATTACTTTGGCGATTATTTCAAGAAGGCGACGAAATTTGTACACACACACACACACACACACACACACACACACACACACACACACACACACACACACACACACACACACACACACACACACACATATTCATATCGATGTTTACCCATATATCTATACGCACACATGATATGCATATGCATATGCATTTGAGGATTGTTTTCAATTGCTTATTAGTTACTATAAAGACTTTCAACTGACATTCATGGGTCTGTTGAAATAGAATTACATAATAGATAAAAGAGGTAGGAGAGCAACTGTAAACCTAACTTCCAAAACGGCATGCAAAAATACTTATAAGTTTGATTCGTGAATTGTGTTTTACAAGCTTGTTATTAGTTTCAGTGCGATAAGCATTTCTTGTCTGATAGGATTCGTGTGAAGTGATAAAAGAGGTATTAGAATGAAAATATAATGAATGTGAGATAAGTGTAGGATGGAAAATGATTAAAATTGAACAGCCTTCTTCAGGGAGAGTCTTTTGTTATTTTCCAGAACTTGTTGACATTTTATGAGTGGAATCTGAACAAAGAATTTTTTATAAAAATCTATTCAATTGGACATTTTTTAATTTGTCTCAAGAGAAATTGGTATCATTTTATTGTCATTATTAAACAAATGATTAGAGCACCATCTCTAGCTCTCAATAATTTACTACTGTATGTTTACTAAAAATCTTGAGCATGTTATCTGGTAATACTAATTTTTATGAGTTGAAAAATAATTCAACAAAAGGAACAAAGGAAATCAAAAACAAAAACACTGCAATACCCAAATTGGTGTTGGGCTCTCTAGTCTTTGGAAAATGTGACACCATGTCAATCTACTAGATGGCGCTAAAATACAATTTTCAATGCCCCAACTGATAATTTCTGAACAGTGAATCATTTTCCCCTTGTCACGTAAACAAATGTAATTGTTCCGTCCAAATAAAATAAAACAGCCGTTCTTGTCAGGCTGTAAAGGAAAAATATGAAAATGTTGTTGAGGAGGGTGTCAAATATTATGTAGAATAATTTGTCAGCAAGGATATAATGCCAAACCATCATCCTTGAGCGCGGCTGAAGAGCTCATTAACTTCTATTTCCCTGAAAGTCGCTCTTTGCAGGAAAATTACTGGATTACCAAAGGCATAAGAGGATTCAACTCCGTGTCCTTGAAAAAGTCCTGCAAACATCTATTAGCGGTGAGGTGACAGCACAGGCCAAGAAGAGGAGCTATCGATGTGAGAAGGAGCGGTTGCTGTACAGAGAGGAGACCATTAGTGGCATCCAAGGCTGCAGAGGGAGAACCCAGGGGACAAAGGAAGGAGACCTGATGTCGGGACTCACTGAATGTCGCAGTTCAGCACAGTTTAGGTCTCGCAAGGCTGCTGAAGTTTCAATTAGACTGACCTTTTTAACTGAGAGGTTCACGATCAGGCCTGCATAATGAAAATGGGTTTGTTAGCAGGTCGGCCAGCCAGGTGTGTGCGTGAGTGTGTGTGTGTGAGTGTGTGTGTGCGTGTATGTGTGTATGTGTGTGCGTGTATGTGTGTGTGTGTTCGTGTGTGTGCATTTTCGTATGTGTGTATGTTTGTATGTTTGTATGTGTGTGTTGATGTATTGGCCTTACGCCCGAAAAAATCGATAGCATCCAGGAAACAGGAATACTGTTTCTCTGCCTTGAGTTGCCATTTCATCGGGGGTAAAATGATGGCGGTGTGATTTGTGAGACATTGGATTTTCTAGCTGCTGAAGGATTTATGGGCCGGCCTGCATTTTCTTCATTCAACATGTACCTTTCACCGAGCTGGGTAGAAAAAAAGACTACAGAAGGATGTGACTGAAGGACAGGCAAGTCGCTCTGAGTTGCTCAAAGGAGACATGACTTCGAGATATAATTTAGGTTAGGTTTGCACTCAGTGACAGTTGAAAATTGGACACTTTTCATCATCCTGATCATGTGGAGGCGGTTTGTACACAGTGAATTTGATAATATTCTTACACACTGTGCAGCATGTCAGCTAGAGTTTTGGACTTCTCAGATCTGTTGGATTTATGATTTTCTAATGTGTCGATGCATTGTTGTGTGGAAAAAAAAAACTGATTGGCAATTTCATCAGAGTTGTGAAAGTTGTGCATCTGTGTGTACGTGTGCATGCTTTCAAAAAGAAAAAAAGAAAGAGGTAATTGTTATTTTCACATTTGATTTTAAGGATTTATGAAAAAAAGATTGGTGCAACAGCACGGATTTAGAGGAAGGCTGTTATGCCCCCCCGCCGCCTGTTGTGCATTGTGTCCATTTCTCTGCTAAATACTGTGAAATCATTCTTTGCATCCAATTTATTTCGGCAATATTCTTAGTTATTGACAGGTCTACTCTGCTTGGCATTCTGGTCTCTTAGCAATCTGTTTCGGCTTCTATCATAATTCCCTCCTTCAGGTCTGGGGTAAAGAAAGGAATCCCTTCCTGAAACAGTATACAACATACATTTCTGTCCGAAGCATTTGAGGCGAATGTAAAATTCCGGATGGACATTTCTGTAGGAAGCAGTGAAGTGAGGCTTGATCAGAGAGAGGGTGTAACAAGAAGAATCATGAGGATGTTTACTCTATTATGAAATAATGTCCTTGAACACAGTGAGGCATCAGTTCAAAAAGAAGTTGTTTTTCAGCGGCTCGCTCTCATAAAAAACGAGGTCCATGAACAAAACCCAGACTGAAAACCTTGATGATGAAACAGTGTTCAAACTGGAGTAAAGTAGGTTACTGAGAGAGTCTACAAATCCATCCATCATTTAGCCTTATCAAGATTCTTGTTAAAAAGGGATTAAAGTAATACAGTGGAAATTTCTATATTAAAATATATATATATTAAAAACTCTCTAATTTTTTTTTTATTTTTATTATTTCATTGTTCCAATATTGAACAGGGATTACAGCAGAAAGACGGAAGAGTCGATAGCAGTGTCGCCTTAAATCTTCTGCTATTAGTCATGAAGTTCACTTGAAAGTGTAATTCCTTCATTATTACGCTGAACAATATCACCCTGATGATGTCATTTGGGAGACAAGTTTAACAGAAACCCGGAGACAGAGAGAAACCTCAGGGAGCAAGGTAAGCCTTGGGCTGAAAACTTTATTTTTTTGAAGAGTCAAAGTCAGGATGTCTTGGCCAGTGCTGGTGTGGAACAGTGATAGATGAATGGGCTACAACTTTAAGTGCAAATAAGGAGAAATTTAAATGGTCTTTCAACAAGGGATTTAAACTCTTTTCAGCTTAAATTTTCAGATCATTAGCCCATTAAATGGCTGTTATAAGTCATGATATTGAGATCTAGATGGGATTTTCTTGCTCGTCCTACAAGCCCTATAGAGCTAGACAGATGCCATGTGATGGCTGTATACCTGGAAAAATAATATACATGATAGAACCAATTCTGGTCAGATGCAGGAGGAGCCAGGCCAGGAGGCAACCCAAAGTGCCTAGAGCCTCCTAGTGTCACCAACGCCTGCTTCCAGTTGCTCAGCTGCCATCCAAAACTGCCCTCAAGAAGCATTGTCCCTAAGCAGCACCCAGGACCTCCAAAGCCAGGAAGCTCCAGTAACAACTGACAGTACTCCTTCAGCTCAACCAAGTATCCATTGGCCCCAGTCCTCAAAAAGAACAGAGTGGAAACAGTTTGATGAAGATGTGCATTAGATCCTGGAAATGACAGGCAAGGGGGGGTGAACCACTCTCATAGTGAACATCGCAGCTGAGCGATTTTGAGCTGAAGCATTCGAGCCTGCACCAGCGGCATATGCTCCTAGCCACAGAGCAAGGAAGATCCAGTGCCTCAGTAAAGAGCTTAAGCTGTTAAAGAGGCAGTACAGGACAGCAGGTGAAGTTGAGAGAGCCGGCCTAGTAGACCTGAGAGCAATTCTAAGGAAGCCACTCTTGACCCTGCAGAGGGCAGAGTTCCACAGGAGGAGGCGGAAAGAGAGTGCCAGGAAGAGAGAAGCTTTCCTGGCCAATCCCTTCAAGTTGACCAAGCAGCTCCTTGGCCAAAAGAGGACTGGCTGCCTCATCTGCTTGATAGAGGCTATAGATAACCACCTCAAGGCCATGTGCAGTGACCGAAGTAGAGAACAACCACTAGGCCCATGCGATGCACTGATAACACCACTGGAGTCTATAGCAGACTTCAATCTGAAGGAGCCCAGTCTACGTGAAGTGCAGGAAGTGGTGAGGAGAGCAAGGTCGAGCTCAGCACCAGGCCCAAGCAGCATGCCCTATAAGGTATATAAGAACTGCCCGAAGCTACTACATCAGCTTTGGAAGGCCCTGAGGGTGATCTGGAGGAGAGGGAGAATTGCCCAGCCATGGAGATGAGTAAACAGAGTGTACATACCGGAAGAAGAAAAGGCTAAGAACATCGACCAATTTCATGTAATGTCCTTGGTAGGTGTGGAGAGCAAAATCTTCTTCAGTATTGTGGCCAAGAGACTCTCCAGCCTCCCGTTGAGCAATAAGTACATCGACACATCTGTACAGAAGGGAGGAATACCGGGAGTACCTGGTTGCCTGGAACACACAGGAGTAGTAACCCAGTTCATCAGGGAGGTCAAAGAGGGCAGAGGTGATCTGGCTGTGTTGTGGCTGGATCTCACTAATGCCTATGGCTCCATACCCTATGAGCTGGTGGAGGTTGCATTGGAGAAACACCATGTACTCTAGAAGATGAAAGACCTCATCCTGGACTATTACAGCAAGTTCAGCTTGAGAGTCTCATGTGGTCAGCTAACATCTGACTGGCACCAGCTGGAGGTGGGTATAATCACTGGGTGTACCATATCAGTGACCCTCTTTGCGCTGGCAATGAACATGCTGACCAAGGGAGCTGAAACAGAATGCAGAGGTCCACTCAGCAAATCTGGAGTAAAGCAGCCTCCCATTAGAGCCTCCATGGATGACCTCATGGGGACAACAACAGCTGCACCAGGAGCCAGGTGGATTCTCCAGGGGTTTTAGAGGATCATGGCATGGGCACGCATGAGCTTCAAGCCCACAAAGTCTAGGTCCTCGGTGATCGGGAAGGGGAAGGTCACAGACAAATTCTGCTTCAGGGTGGGAGGACATCTGATCCCACCAGTCACTGAGAAGCCAGTGAAGACCCCTGGGAAGGTCTTCAACTGCAGCTTGAATGACAGCGATCCCGTCAAGGAAACCAGGGCTGACTTAGAGGGCTGGCTATGACAGTGGACAAGTTTGGGCTCCCTGGAAGATTCAGGGCCTGGATATACTAACATGGAGTCCTCCCAAGTATCCTCTGGCCTCTGCTCATCTACAAGGTTCCCATGACAGTGGTTGAAGGTTTTAGGCAAAGAGTGAGCAATTATCTCTGCAGATGGCTGGGTTTGCCACTCAGCTTCAGCAACATCGGGCTGTATGGGAACACCAACAAGCTCAGCCTCTTTTTAAACTCGGTCAGGGAAGAGTTTATTGTGGCACAGGCACGGGAACACCTGCAGTACTCCGGATCCAGTGACAGCAAAGTGTCCGGGCAGGAATTGTGGTGAGGACAGGGAGGAAGTGAGGGTAGCGGATGCAGTCCAGTAGCACTGAAGCACAAGCCCAGCGTCGGCACAGTGGCGCAAGGCAGAGCTGGTCTTGGGAGCCTAACAGCAACTCAATATGAGTCTGCCAGCGGGAGGGAGAGGCACAGACTAGTGTAGGAGGAGGTGCGAGCCTCAGTCGAGGAAGAGCGAACCAGCAGAGCAGTGGGCATGAGGCAGCAAGGTGCCTGGGCGAAGTGGGAGCAGGCGATGGAATGGTGCATCACCTGGAAGGACATTTGGCAGTGGAACCCCCAGAGGATCAAGTTCTTGATCCCCAGCCCATCTAATCTGTGCATCTTGGGTAAGCCCCCTGTCATCCAAGGTAGGGACACTGGAACACGTCTTAAGTAGCTGCCCCAAGGAGCTGAGCGAGGGCTGTTATCGATGAAGACATGACCAAGTCTTTAAGTCAATCACTGAGGCAATCGGTGGGGGTTAAAGGACAGTTGATACACCCAAGCTACAGCCAAGGCCATCCAATTTGTCAAGGAAGGACAGAGGCCAGAGAGAACGTCAAAGAGCTGCGCCGCTGGTTTGCTCTCCAGAGAGCATGACAGTTGACCTGGAGACGCAATTGAAAATCCCAGCACACATCACCCAATCCAAGTTGAGACTGGACATTATCTTGGTCTTCGAGGCGACAAAGCAACTGGTCTAGCTGGAGCTGACAGTTCCCAGGCAGGATAGGATGGAGGAGGCACAAGAGAGAAAGAGGGAGAATTACCAGGAGCTGGTGGAGGACTGTCGGAGGAATGGGTGGAAGACCAGATGCATGCCAGTGGAGGTTGGCAGTGGGGGATTTGCCAGCCACTCCGTGAACAAGGCCAACAGCACACTGGGGATAACAGGTGGGAAGCGACAGAGAACCACGAGTAACAACGCAAAGGCTGCAGAGAACGCATCCAGATGGCTGTTGCTGAAGAGGGGAGAGCCATAGGGGTGGTAAAATGCCTCTTGGACACAGGCCTGGGTCTGATCAGTCTCGGTCGGGTCGCCTGGATGAGGGTCTCTGTTGTGAGACCCGAAACACCAAGTGACTCCAGGAAACAACACTGATGATGTGTCCAAGAATGTGCATCAGAAGATGTTTGATGAGCACTGTAGGAGATGACCCAAATGCAGGTCTTCCCAATAAAAGACTGCAAATCCCACACGTTTTCAACAGCAAGTAAGTTACTGTATTCATGACCATGAACCAGAGTCAAGGTGTAATTAAAATGTTTAGCAACAAGCATCAGCAATCGGTGAATTAAAAAGAATTCCAAGACAGAGGTTTTTATTCACACCTAGTCTGGTCATTGTGTAGCTGCAGCAACATGTAACATTCTTTATTTTTTAATTTATGGTACAGCTTTCACACCCCACAGCTGATATAAATACAACACATATGAAGTAAAAATAGAGCTGAGAAGAGCTGAAACAACAGACTGAATAAGTTTTGAGCATGACTAAGTCATCAATAGTTTAAGAAATGAAAGATTTATTTTTGTGATTATTTTAGTTTGGTTTATTTCTCCCAAGATTTACATCGGCTTTTCTCGCTATGGAATCTGCAAACAAAGACACTGACATCGTTCCGAATGAGGATAATTCTACACGGATCATTTCAAATGATTGTTTTCTGTAGCAGCTGCCTGGAATGTGCTAATGTGGCTGTTTAGAGTAAAACAGCAGCCCCAGTGAGGCCATAGCACCGAGCAGAGGATGGATTTATAAGGTTTGTTTCTTGGATTATGTCGAAATTTAATGATAACAATAAATCTCTGATGCTGCTTCCTTTCTTTCTAGGTGTGTGTCTGTAAAGAGGGGGTGCAATAAAGGAAGACATTGACAGCAGTGCTTCCTGCTTCCGAAGCTTTTTAGTTCTTCTTTTAGAGACCCCCACAAATACTAGATGAAAACAAGAGGAGAGGGATAGGGGCTGATTGGGACAGGCCACAGATGCTGCACAGGAGCTCATTATACACACACACACACACACACACACACACACACACACACAC